>JABASF010000676.1:0-34473 GCA_019776145.1 Harlomillsia oculata
GGCGAGAGAGAGAAAAGCAATCTCATACTATTCTCGTTTAAAACACGGCTATTGAAGCCATCAGAGCGAATGCTCCCAATTATCCTATCACTTCGCTTCGAATCGAATCAAACTAAATTACCAATTCTGTAAAGCAAGTTCATTTCTTTCTTGCTCCGTTTCTGGTTTGCAACTGCCCTTATTTAACACGCAGTACTATACAATCTACTGTACGAAGGAAAGTTCTCACTTGCTTATGGATCTCGTTTGTTGGAAGGTGCTTTCAAAGTTCAAAAGAACATTTTGCGCCGTCAGCAAGGGCGGCGGACGGCGTTATCTCGAGAAGATAAGTAATAATGTTAATGAGGAGGAGAAGAGAGTGCATCGGTCCGTTGTCACGACACGACATGAGGGAACCCGATTTTTCAATACGAATTGGCATGACACATTGTATATTGCATTGTTGTGAATTTGAGAGGAGGTACGACAAAGTGATTGAGGGAAAGAAGTGAAAGAGCGACAAGCAAAAAAGGCGACGTGCTGTGGCTGCCGTTTGTAGTGACTGGCGAGGACTGGGGAAGGGAATGAACTGACTAAAGCCTATGCACTATGTAATGTCACTTTCTCTCAATGCAAAAGCCATTACATCATTTGTCTGCATTTTATGTCCTTGTTGCATTGTCCTTAGGCCTACACGCATTATCTCCCGCATTTTTCTCTTTTGCCATTTTCTTACTCGACTTTGGTCCTCTTTACCTGTTCATGTTCCATAATGGGAAACAACTCTACAAATGTTTCACTGGTCGATACTCTCTCATCGATTTTTTCCCCGTTTTTGTATTGCTTTTTATTATACTCATCTTCTTACATTGCATTGTTCCAAATCCAATACAAATTATGACCACTATATCCTTCATGTAACACATACTAAAACCTATAATTCGGAATTCCATCAGATTTTCATCCTGGAACTGTACGTTATTATGTGCGCTTCACTGTGGGTCGCAAGGAAATAACAACGCTAATGACAAATAGTCTGTAGTTTTATATTTCTGTTGCTATTAGACACGGAAATAAGTAATGTCATTTATAGCAATGTCTCATTTTCGTGTCCCATTAACACCGAAACCCAACACGGTTCAGGAAAAACGTCTAGAAAATAACAATGTAAATACAAAATTGAGTTATTCGGTGCTATTAATTACTAGTACCAAATTACCTATTGCGGTGCATTCAGAACAAGTGGCACTGGACTATGGTATGGTGCATATACAAGTAATTTTTTATGAGCTTCAAGACTTCAAGAGTTTTGTGAGGTATTGTGTGGGAAATCCATTTTAAATATAATTTGCACTTTTACACGCTCAAAACGGTTATCGAGACAATATAAAATTGACTTCCACCTCTGAGGGCGTTCGGGCGTTGTACCATTGCACGTCTTAGATTGACGGCTTGGCTTTATGAGATATATGTGTTTTTGTGAGTGAGAAAAGTACAAAAGCTAATACTCCCTTCGGAAAAGAAGGAAAGGACGACGTTGTCCATTCGATAACCAAAAGGGATATTTATCCTCAGAGAGATTACGAATGTTGCACTAGCTATTGATCACAGATGTCTATCGTAAAAGTGTCTTGAGTGCCTCAAAGTACCGGGTGTAAGAAACTTTAGAAGAAATTCCACATCTTGTGTCTTTCACATTTCTCACACAGACACTACAATACGCATCTAGTCGAAAATTCTAAAACCTTCAAAATAGAGCCGAAATAATGCTTCCTTTGTCTCCTTTTCCCATCTGCTTTCCTTATATGTTCATCTTGAGTACTAACTTCTATAACAAATTAGAAATTACACGAGGAAATATAGACGAGTTATAATATCTGACAAAATAGTTCCCTATTTCATTATTGTATTTGTTTGATTGTTTACTTCCTGCTGAACAAAAGTTGCGTTGTTTTATACACTAAGTTTTATATAGGATAATGGATAACCTTGGATAACATGGAGTTTTTTTTACTGCAGCTACGTACACAAAAGTTAGTATAAGTTATTACAATTTCATTACTGAACAAGCACAGCTCTCTAAATACTTGAAGGGCATCAAGAAGATAAGAACAGTAACTTTAGACCTAAGAGCCTAAATATAAATAGTCAATATTTCCAATAATTTTCTTTCACTGACAGTTTTCAAAGGATGTGAGACATTTGGGACAACTTTTTTGCAAGAAGTGTACTACGTAAAAGAAATATGAGAAAGTAGTATATCTTTTATGGGTGAATTCCTCTCTTGACATGAATTGCCACGAAGAGTGGAGAAGAAAACATTCTTTCAAAATTTCAAAAAGAACAGTACAATTCTTATTTCGTTTGGGAAATGTATGTTCATGATTTATGAGCAAACCGGTCAAAGCTAAAAGTGCGACGAGTGACCGAGTGACGGACAGAAATTTTTGTGTTTTTTTCGTTATTTTTCAACCGAATAGAATTCCTGAAAAGTATAACATATAATACATACCAAACTATAGCTGTTGTGAAAATGAGAAATATCGAGAATCGACTTTCTTGTGTATTAAGTTGTCGTATGTTGGTGAAAGTGTCAGGATTTGTAGTGGCACTGTTAGAGCGTTTTCAAAAAAAACGTTCATATATATTATGAATGCTGCGCTGCGATGCGATGGACATGAAAGAGAGACGAGAGAATTTGAGATTGCATGTCGGCACTGCACTGTAACATTGTACATTTTTGTACAATACAGCATTATTCGGACATACAATATATTCGGATTTGCGTATCTTGGTTCATGTTCAAGTCACTCGCAAATCGCAAGGGAAACAGCAAAAATCTAGAAGTGGCAGGTAAGGAAATGTATTTTCCACAGAAATTTGTATGTGATAGTAATGTCATACGTCATACCGTTATGTATGCGTATATATAGGAAAAGTAATATTGACAGATAAACAAAAACGAAGAGTGAATGGATGAAATGAACCAGGATTTTGTAAAATATCCCTTTATAAGGAGCATAGAGCAAGTGAAAATATAATGTCTGGCAAATGTAATTTTTCATTTCATAAAAAATGTAAATCGCAAGACTTGTTAGAAGGGTAATACTGAACAAATCTACTGCAACCGACATTGGACTTAAAATGTTGGCATTATTTATTGGCAATGTAAATTTTGTGTGTAGCCTCGATTCGTCATCTTGCATTTGAGAATGACAGCAAAAATTGCTTCAGTTCAGCTGTAGTTGAAGTATGAGTAACATTTTTGCAGTTTGCAGACTTGCACAAGTGTTGAACCAAATAAATGCATTCCATTTCCAGGGCGCTGTTGGTAGCGAAAGTATTTTTCGAGGTTTGTTTGCATGGATTGCACAATTGTTTGAAAAGAAGGTGAAAGAGTCAAACAAAGCTGAGGAAGGGGCAAATGACAAATGACTCAGCTGCTCTATGACATCAAAAGAGTTTCCCTAGTCAGTGGCTGCGAATGACAAAATGAACTGGCAATTTGAGTTCACAGTGGTTCTTTCATGTAGCACTTTGGCAACTCTTACATTCGCTTGTCTCATCTCCCGTCACTTAAAAGATACGCAAAAGGGAAAAGAAGATGATTTTCTCCAAAAGCAGAAACGGAACTGGCTACACGACACGACACCAAGTATCTTATCATAGTAGCATTATCATGACTCCCACAGGATAAGCATGGCAGAGAAGCTAAAACAAGTCAACTTTATCACCCCGTCAGAAAGAAAAATCTGTTTGAATCTATTTTGAACAGGAAATTTTTTGCACCCAACTCACCTTCGTCTTCAGACTTCTGAATATTTTAGTGTTTTCTGGCCCCTTGGCAAGTTTGCAGTGACTTAACCGATTCATAAAGTAAACTCTACTGGGAGTTTTGAACCACACAGAGAGAGACGGAAACAAACATTTCATTCTTCACGGTTTTACTTCTTCTCACTCTGTCACTATATTATGTAGGTATATACGTCTGTCCGCACAAAATTGACATAGCAACCGTAACAATTTTGAATTCATTTTTGGAATATCAAAAAATTCGTGTCTCAAAATCGTCTCAAGTCGTTTTCTGAAATTTCTATGAATTGGCGACACGATCTTTTTGCTTGTTGTATTCTTTTTAGTAAAATCGTGCTTAAAAAGAATTTTTTATTAAAAATGTTTTCCCTTTGCTTCACGAAATTGAAAAAACACGCAGAACTCTTCACCTGTTTCTCTTGCGTTCCTGTTCTTACCGTGTGAATATTCAACCTTTTTATATTATACTAACTCTGGATCTCGAATGGAAGCGCATGCATAAAAGCTTCCAGTGATTACATTACAATATATAAAGTGTATTACTCAACTTAACCGAGAACCCCTTTTATATTTCCATTTTTATAGTGAATTGTGGCACCAACTATATGCTATTGTGCTTATCTTTATCGTGTCATGGATTGCACATCTTCTATGTTAATTTCACATCATCATAATATAAGCAGAATTTGTCGCAGCAACGTTGAATTTTCCATGTTCTATCTTCGTCTAAGTGCGATGTCATGCCATGACAATGGGGCTAACACCTACAAATTTTTCATTGAAATTGTTTCCTCGCGAATTATTAAAACTTAACCCGTAGTCGTGTTACTACATCTACATTAATGCACGCATTTCTCACATGGATTGATTGCTATGAAGAAACAAAGAAGATAAAAGTCTTAAATGAAAACTTTCTTTGCTCTAGTTTATCATGTGTGCGAAATAAATCACACACAATGATTTCCTATTGTTTGCCAATGTCTCAGAGTGGACAATGTAAATGTGACATTTATCGTCGTTTAGTAGCAGTAAAATACTATAGGATCAGTGTTTCGATCCACGAACGTGTCAGGTACACGTATTTATTCAACCGACCACAATGGACAATGGACAACAACATTTCGTTGTCGTACTAACACCAAAACGAAGACGCAATACAGCAGAGTCATTTATCATTTTGGTTGAGGCATGCAACTAAGCGTGCTTTGTTTCCATAGGAAAAACATGTGTACTGGTGAAAAATGTTCTGCCAAAAATGGAAAAATTTACACGGGTGTACCAAATGAAATGATATTCGTCGTTGATAATTTTCATGATTGGGGCAATTCGTACCACGAACTGTTCATAGTATAGTAACTTGTGGAATGACTCAACCAGTGACTTTTTTGCGGCAATTGATGAATATATAAATTGGAAAGGTTTGTATGGCACACGTTCTGTGGCTCATGGAATTCGAAGAATGAAAGAATGCTGGATGTTGAAGCCGTCGTCGTCGGTGTGTGAGCCAGTTAGTGGAGTCACGTTAGAAAAGAAAAGTTACACTACTCACCTAATCGTGAGTGATATCGATTTCTCCTCTGTTTCTGACTTGTCCGTGTGGACTATGCTAAGAAGAATCGTTCAGGTAGTAGTAGAACATGGAAATATAGTCACATTTGTACCATAGTTTGTTTTGATACGATAATGCAAAGAGTGGAAGGAACAAGAACAACGTTTTTAGCAACAGGAGTCGAAAGGAAAAGAAGCATGGGAAAACGGAACCTTTTCCCTTGTGCGTATGTCTTGTTTTATTACTTTACCTGTTTCCAGCAGCTGGGGTCGAAGTGAATTTGTCGCTAGTCGCTAGCATTGGTCGCTAGCCACATTGAACGGGATGACACATGGGATGTTGATGTTGGACAATGTCATTTTTACAGCGTGCATGATATATCTATCGTATTGAAACGAAGCTTGTAGCTGCATGACGGTATGACTTTCCACATTTTTACTATGTTTGTGTTATCATCTAAAACTCTGTTTTCTCTTGACAGATTTCTGCTCGTGTTCTCCATTTTTGCTCTGAGTGTATTTTCCACAATTGAAATGTACGAGGCAGTAGCCACTTCAGCCCTCTTCCACGTAGAGATTGTCGTCGTGTCTTTATTTACTACAGAGTTCTTCGTGCGACTATGGGCAGCTGGATGTCGATCGAGGTATCAAGGAGCTTGGGGCAGGCTCCGTTTCATTCGAAGACCGTTCTGCATCATCGGTGATTAACTTTTCTCCTCACACTCTCAGTTTCCCATTCCTTGGCTCTTAGCGACTCCAAGCTTATTATCAACTTTCTCCACTTTGCTTTTTTAATCGTATTTGGTCTCAACAGCCAACTTTCAGTAATGAACAAAAATAAACTATAAGCACAAAGCTCATCAATACATTTTAATTGGATAAGAAAAAAAGTGAAGTTTACTGTTTACCCTATCAAACGCCAACTGAAATGAGAAAGATACACGTTAGTGCTAGGTGCTAGTATCTACGCTACAGGATAAGTTGAAAACAGGACACTTTCAATGCGATCTTGTTTTCTTCGTGTATTGTGGCACAATGAAATGATTCAGTGACTTTTACGAGAGAATAGCAATTCCATGAGAGTTGCAGACTACTTTTCAGGCATTTCAGGTCTCATAGCTACAAGTTGAAAGCTCGTTGTGGGAAATACTTGAAACTCTCTGAGGTCGTGTCACTGGGCTCCATTCACGTTTTCCAGACGGAGTGTGCTACCGTGACCAAAAATCCCAAAGTCCCTATGCTACTTATAGAACTACTTGACGGTGGGAACAAGTAAGTTGCCGCTCTCGCCCAATTCGCGGACCTATGATACATGACGCCAGCATGTTCATCTCATTTCAGTAGTACACACGCTCGCACTGAAAAGTTAAATACTTCATCGTCATTTAAGCCAAAAAGTATAGTTTGTTCGATAAATAGGTACACATGTGTAGTATAGGTGTATACTGCTTCTATGTATAGTAGCTCACCTTTTCGCTCTTTTATGCCCTTCTAATTTAATAGAATTCATATTTGTACATATTAATAATGAGGTGATGCATCACATACACGGCACACGGCAATTTACTGTACATAATTTACATGAGTTCGATGTTATGGTGTAGTTAGAAAATATATTTTTTATAAGGACCTCAGGTTTCGTAAAAAATGGTACAGAGCAAATTTCACATGCCAGGAATGCTTCTTAGGCAATTTCAGTCTTGAACTACTAAAGGCGTGTGCAAATCAATCGTGCTGCATAATTCATAAGTAAAGTTCCCACAGTGTATCATGCTTTTGCTCTCTCAGGCAGCCAAACAAACTCAATCCAAATGGAAATTTTATATTCTGCTTCCAATTCCAAGGTGTGATTATATAACCACCCACGATACAACTTTTTTCACTTTCCACTCCGAAAAAATTTGGAATTGAACTGCGTATTAAATAAAACTAACTGCTATAGTATTTTCCCCTGTCACTGAATTTTGCGACGTTTATTCACAATTGTTAAAATATGCTTTGTGACACATCATCATCATCATCACTGTAATGTATTTTTAAAAGTAAAACGTCTTTGCGTCGTCAGGTCAAATAAGAGTAATGTATTACATTAACTACATGCAGTCGAACAAACGCATTTATTTCCCCTAAAGCAAATTTGTGAGAAACACCTTATTATAATTGGTAACATGTTTGTCTTCTCAGAATATATTTATATAATCTTGCGTATTTCATTAATCAAATTGCATGTGTTGTTGTATGAACTTGGAATGAGCCTATGCGATAGTGATAACGGATGTGATAAGTCTTAAGTTGATGACGGCAAATCCTTCATGAGTCAGTCAGGTTTATCCGGCGAATGGAATTATGAGACGGTGTGACATTGCGTAGAGTTAATCACACACTATAGAAATCTGTGAAAGGGGCAATCGGGAAAGCTTGGTCAGAAACAAAGAAACCAATAAGAAAAATCCTCCTGAGACATACTGGAGATGGATAAGAAGAGATTTGGAGGCGAGATTACTTATGTTGTAGCCCACACGTGAAGTTCTCATTTAATTAATCTAAGCCGTAGTTGTGAGAGAATAAAAATCCTTTAGCCCGGTTGTTCCATTATGGTAGAGTGTATGCATAGAAAGCTTTAACGAAATTTAAAATTTACAACGACGGGATTTTGTTTTCATGCAGGTTTTATTGCTCTGCTAATACTAAAATGTTGATAGCCATGCTGTCGGGATGTTTAGAGCTCTTTTCTCGTTCCCGTAAGCTAGAGTGATTCAGAATTGATTTGGTCTGTTTTTACGACAGTCTCTTTGTCGTAGCAATGAAACTACCTCTGACTGAGTGGTCTTGCCCTCGTTTCCCTCACTTCCGGAAAGAACTTGAACGACAACAAATGACATTATGATGCCGTAAAACAACATAAAGTTTAAATCTGTAAGCAAAATTTCCGAACAGAGTTGCCAATCTCGAAAAGTCTTCCGGGTACAAGGAATCACGTGCGTCATAAGTATGCAACACTCAATCTTCATTTTAATACATTTTAGCATTTTAGTGCCGAGTGCATAGAATAGCCATGTGGCGTGTCGTGTGGTACACTAAAAGCTCTCTAAAGGCAAAATCCTTTTGTATTCATGTTTATCCCCGAAACTAAACATTTTTTGTATGGTACTGTACAACAGGCTCAAATTCGGATTTTTTGACGCTGACATGAAGGTGACAGCTTATATGAACACATTACGTGTCATATGTCCTTTCCAACTTTCAGTTCCTGTGGTTTTCCGTCAGTGTCCTCAAGAGTCGTAAAATAACCCACCAAAACATGACAACACAATATTGAAAGTGCTGTCACAACTTATTATCATCAACTCGGCATCTGCACTCACACTCATCGCTGATACAAAATACGTTTAATTTCTTGACGTGCAGTATAAACATGATGAAATTCAACACAACTCAACTCTTGTATGAATACGTACAATAACTCCTCCAAAGTTGTCATTTAGAAGCGACTTCGACTCCTTTCAATAAATTAACATGTTGTTCTTTTGTCACAAATTGTCATCTTTATTTACAGTCATTTTGTAACGCCTACGCAAGCTTTTTGTGCTTATAGATAAATTCCTCCGCCAGCAGTCTTTCCTTGAAAGAAAACTATTATTACGTTTCGTGGTTGAGATGAAAGAAAATTGGCAAACAAAGCTCGATGTCTGTTTGCACTTCTCCTTTTAAAAAAATTCTGAAGACCCTTAAAGATAGCGCTTGACGTTGTTTAGATTATTATTTGGAAGTTTTGCCATTTTTCTTTTGGAGGCAATATATCATTCTTTGTGGCATCTTTGCTAGGAAAGCAAATACCTTTGACAATCGCATGAGATCAAACATTCTCAATGCCCTGAATTATATAGTGGCGTATTATTTACGGGCATAACGCATTGCATGGACAACTAACGTTGTATACGTACGTCACATCACATCACAATAAGCTATAAAAAAAATTCGAGGCTGGCTGTCTTTCTTCCTCGTGCGAACAATAATAGCCTCTCTCGTGAGCAATATTGTGCTCTCGGATATAATATGGCAGGCAGTTAGAACACCAAGGCGACCGTTTAAATTTGCTCTATATTTGTATGAATAGTAATCAATTTTTGCAAAGAGACGAATATGAAACTGACTATAGAATACCGTGCTTTCATAAATTGTATTAGCGAGGAAAGGCTTTCCCCTTTATTCATTCTTATTCTTACACAGCACAGGCTGTACAGGAGTGAATATCGTATGCACAAGAATCACGGAATAGCAATATTATACTTAAAAAGCATGGTACAGTACAGTATCAAAGTATGATCAGTTCATGGGTATTTTCTTTGGTCACGGGGATATTTTGCCGAGAGAGCTGACATGACGGTTACCTTTTTGGTCCTCTAGAAACAGTCTTTGTTCAACATACCAAGAAGACGTAAAGGGAAACTTGGCTGTTGCCCGGTTCTGTAAAATACAAAGCACGGACGGATCTATATTGAGTTTGGTATTTAAAAGTGCACATAATCTTATTTTTTTGACGAAAGGTGCTTTTGAAATTCATTTGCTGTTCTCGTCCTCCATAGCAGAGTAATAAATTTATTATCCTATTACACGGTATTACACTTGAAAGCTATTCGTAGGATGTAATTAATTAGTATGTTATAAAATTAGCTGATAGTTCAATAGTATAAGAATAAACTTCCAACGACTGAGTTCGAAGATTGCTATAATTAAGATAAGTATTTGCGAATTCACAAGCAAAGTGGTGCTTGAGACTGTATATATATTTTTCATTGCGTTTAATTAAATATTGTTATAATTCGTGTGATTATTAGATGTCATCACAATTGTAGCCTCGTTGATTGTACTTGCGGATGGGGAAAGCGGCAGAATCTTTGCTGCTTCAGCTCTACGAGGACTTCGATTCTTCCAAATTCTCCGAATGGTACGGGTGGACAGGCGAGGCGGAACTTGGAAGCTCCTTGGGTCTGTCGTGTGGGCTCATCGACAGGAGTTGGTGACAACATTGTACATTGGATTCTTGGGACTCATTCTTTCCTCATTCCTCGTGTATTTAGCTGAGAAAGACCAACAGGAGACCAAATTTACTAATTATGCCGAGGCCTTATGGTGGGGTGTGGTGAGTACAATATTAATTTGATTACTGTCTGTTATTATACTCCAGTAATTTTAATAATACCAACTTTTACGCATACATTACTTCCAAACCGACACGTTCTATTATACTCGTGGTGCTATATAATTAAGTGGATACTCATCACCAATCGGCTCGTTTAGTTTTACTTTCATGGCCTTCGCAATAATTATACTACTTTTACATGAATGATATTATTTATCTTTCTCAATCTCATAATATTTGTCAGCGTTCCACTTTCCTAGCAAACTGAAAATAAACATTGCTAATACTTTACTACTCGCCTTGATTGTGTCAAATGAGTCAAATCTCTCCCAATCTCGTATGTACTTAATTGACCTGCTTACTAGTTAGGATTTGGTAATGATAATTGTCAGGTGAATGAAAGGAAACGCGCACCTCCTTGCATTAAAGAGAAGCCACTCGGTCAGTCTTGATTAGTTATCCTTCGTGTCTTACATGTTGAGTCACAGTCACGCTAGCTCACGTCTCTGCCTAATTCTCAAATCAACATGCATAATGCAAAGCTCAATCATAATTCCATAATCGCAATTCTTTTTGACACGCCCACGCCTCCAACTATCCCAAAATCTCCCGTTCTGTTGACAATTTACGTCTTTCGTTCTGTGTACTATTTAATGTCGCGTATGTACGCCATTCTCTAAGATGATTAGTACTATGAACGATGAATGCAAAAACCATCAACTTCAACTCGAGCTTTAATATTTTTACTGACTTCATAAAATAACATCCCAAGTTGACTTTAGTGTTCCATGGTTGAATGACGAGATGACGACATTAGTGTCCTTCCTGAATCATGAGTAAAAGTCGTTTTAGGCATCCCTGTATTAAATGGAACATGTGTTTTAAGTATTCATAATAATTATAATAAGGAAACGGAGGCAAAAATGCTGAAATTGACGGTTTTAACGGGGCTCGTTCCGAATCTCATCAGTCATCATTTCATGTAGTTATTGTTTTTGAAGGCATTGTGTAAACATCTCGGCACATTGCGTAAAAAACACATTTTATGTAGTGCAATGCGGGGAACTATCGAGTTTTGCTCTGAATTGGTTAGTAAGCGGAAACTGTCGTAAAGACATAAAGAGCGGAAAACGCTTTCGAACATTATATTGTCCAAAATGACGGCATAAAATTTTCTTTCAACACGATGAAGTCATTAAAATGCCTTCAGTAATTTATATCAACTGAAAGTTTAGCTTGAACAGTTTTGCAATTTCGTATTTTTACTGTTGCAGATGGGGGTTTTAGAAGTCATAAAAAAACACAAATTATAGTAAATTAGTGATGTTTTACTTAAGCCTCATTGCAAATTTAAGAAATAATGTTATTGTTTAGTTTGAAACGAATTCATGAAGCCTTGTTTATTGTCTTGTTTTTTGATTTTGTAGTGTTATAATTAGTGCTGATTGCTTAAATAGATATTGTGTTTCTGTTGCACGAAAGACGGAAAGTGCCAATTTGGCTAAGAAGAACCAAGTTTGTGGTTTATCAAAAGCGCGTCCTTTATTCCATTTGCTATTATCATGGAATGAGATTACTTTAAAGACTTGATTTTGGAGAAACAACATTACTACTGCGAAATACACATTTAAACATACAACATACACGCACAGACACAGAGAAACCTTATTGCATTATTTGTTTGAGGGTTTCCTTTCTGTTAACACGAGAGTTGTCTCTGCTCACTTCACCGTAGGCTCAAAGTGGTCGGAGCCAGAGTGTGACAGAAATTAAGTGCCCTTTAGCCCTTTACGACATAGTCGTACTACAAAAACCCTTGGCAATACAGAATCGCAGTTTCGGAACGAGTATTTGCTTTTCTTGTTCTTTCCTGTTTTCGAGTTGTATCAGAGTCGTCAGTATACGTGCGTTGCTATAATTGTCTAATGTAAATAAAAGTTGTACCAATGACACTTACTTAGATAGAACAAGAGAATAAATCAGTGAGAGGTTTCAGCGTTCCAGTAGGTTTTTCATTTTTGACAATTTCTTACAATGACATATTTTCTAAGGGTCGGCAGATGTGCCCAGGCAGAAAGTCGAGTACATTTAGAAGACACTATTACTAATGATAATATAAAGTTTTAATGAGTTTCAAAATAGCTTCGCTCAAAGTTTGCTTGGCTGAAAAGGTTACCTGCTCTGTAGGAACGTAGGATCATTATGTGACTGTGAGTGAGTCATGCAATGCACAGTGCAGATGCAGTGGAAATGGAAAGGCTGTCCGCTGTGGTTTCTATTTCTATCACTATCAAGCTTTCGTCTTTATGTAGCTGCGAAACCTGGGGCAATGTGGTCAAAAAGTTTTGTTTGTCTCTACGGGATTTAAATTTGATCTCATTCTGATTCACATGAAAAATCTGGTTTCTCTCACCTTTAATTATGTAGTTGAGCAAAGTTTGTTCACTAATTAGCTTTGGAATTGATCTGGTGATCGGTGGTAAAAGTACATACTATTTTGAATTTAAAAAAAGGTCCGTAGCCAGACGACACTACCAGTAAAATTTATTGTTACATTTCCATCCATGTTCTCAAGTCTCCCGAGAGCTTGCTTCGTATAGCGTACAGCTTACTAAGCAATAAATGAAGTTGGCGCAGTTGCCCATATTGCAAAGTGTCGCTCTTTGACATATCATGTAGTTTTCTGAGTGTATCATGTTAGTGTTGGATTTGAAGTTTATTTGATTAATTCAGAGTGAACACAAATATGTTTAGATCTGATTGAGATTAAACGATCTTACCACTGGGAAATGAACGGGGCTACATTCAGATATGGTTCGAAGGAAAATATGTTTTGCATGTTTGCCATGGCAGGGCGAGGCGAGGCAAGGAAAAAGTGCAGGTGGATGATGTCAAATGACATTACTGTCAATCTGAATGAGCTCTGAGAGCCCGAGAGGTAGGAGGAAATGTCAAAGGTTCCAATCCGCGTTTGTACATGAACGCACCTAAAATGCTGTGACATTTTATTCAAGAAAATTTAATTTGGAACTCGCTGTTGCATAAAGTCAGAGAAGGCAATTCGTCTCTCTCCCGTTGCATTATCACAGAGAGCATCTCCCCCCTGATTAAATTGCTGTCCATGACGGCGTAAAAACCAATATCATAAATCTGCAGTCTCAAAGGCTCCTTGGTCACACTGGCTTCCGGTGGAGTTGAGTAACTGCCGAAATTGCACTCTAGAGCTTTTGTCCATTTTATGCCAAATTGCAAACATTCCTAATCTGCTCAACAAGCAGGGAAAAAAGACCTTTTCAAAACTACTCAACAACTTCTAAAGTTCACTTAGAAAAATTTTCACAATCGATCAGTGTGCGCATGCTGCAACTGTCAAAGAACAAGGTGTTACAAATCGTGGGATTACGTACTTATAAAATCAAGAATCAATATTGATGCATTATTTTATGATAAACATTTTTGGAATATTATTTTCTTATATTATGGTAGTAGAATAGCATCTATATATACGTACAATGGTTGTTAACACTTTGATAGACCATATAGCATATATTTTGGCATCCTGCAAGGTTATCGGGCTATAATACCCGGGAGAAATGTTAAAGGACAACGCTGATGTGACTTCTTTTTGTACTGTGGTCTCTGGTTATTCAGCAGAAGCAATTGTCAACTGTCGTAGGAACATAAACGGAGCAGAAGGCAAAAAAATCGCTTTGGAATTGCTTGGGTTCTTTTGCTTAGAAGAACAGAGTGTTAAAGCTTGTACGGCGGAATAATGTGATTTTGTTGTTGTTGGTGGTGGTGAGTGGTGATAAAGGCGGGAGCCATGAGGGCCAAGGGCCTTGCTTTCCACGCACAAAAGGTTTATTTTACAAACCTTCACGGTAACGTTTGTTCCCTTGCCTCTTTTGTGCGAAAAGAGCGAGCGAAAAGGAAAACGGGAAGCATCCAAGGGAATAATGCTGCATTTGAGAGGAGCGATAATGGTGATGATTGTAGATGGTTCTCTATAGACTTTTTGAGACACACTTTGTGTCTCTAAACATATTCCCGTTCTTTCTTCTCGTTGTTGCAGTCTAGAAGAGTCAAGCAATCTCAATTTCCTTGGCCAGATTGTAAAGTCTCTCTATCCAAACCAGTTTGAGTAATGGCTCTTGTTTTCTTCTTTCTGTCTGTTCCTCGGTTGATCCTACAGTACTTTCCGTCGGTAGGTAAAGAAAAGATGAGAGTGCGGAGATGAGCTCTTTGTGATGAGCACAATGAGTGGAGAAATGTGACACAATGTTCATGATCATCTTTTTCGCATATATTCGTCATAATATATTTCAAACTGAAAGGAAGGGAAAGAAAAGCATCCATTGTTGTAAAAACTGTATTATATTATGGTACATTACATTTCGTCTGTATTGTTGTTCTTGTTTTGAGTGAGCTCTCAGTTGAAATTGAAGTTTGGCTTTTCATATAAGGATACAATGTAAACATTGAGACGTGTGTAACTGTATGACAGGTTCGTCCTCCATAGAAGAAAACAAGCATGCTGTCACACTCACACACAGACATGCATTTTGTTCCAAACGTAAACGTGTGTTTGTGTCTTCTTTGTGTACTGTCAATTGCGCTGTCGTCGTCACAAAAAACCTGATGCTTCATAAACAAAAATGATTCAGCTTCTGTTTGTATCGCCGTAGTAGGTGAAATATGGCACACGAGTGCATGAGGAATTTATGAAGTTTAAATGAAACGGAAATTTGGACTTCCAAGTCACCGAGTTCAAGGATCAATAATTCATTCACTACTCCCCTCTGCGTGTGTGCTCTTTTCGCAAATATACCTATCCACTCAGACAATAATAAGAAAACTAGCTGGAAAATGTACTAAGGTTAGTCTATAATAATATAAGTGTATACATTTCAAGAATCAACTTTCTACATATACTTCCAGGATATAAGAGAAACTGACTTTTCAACGCCCGCTCTTTATCATTCTGACCCAAGTAAAAATTGCATTTGCTTTCACAAACAGCAAACCACGTTTCCTTATTTTTTTGTTACGTTCTTCTCTCACGTCGAAATCAAAATTGGCTGAAACTGTTTAAATTTTCATCGCATTCCAAAATAATACTGTATATGTAGTGTGGTTATACGGTATCATCCTGTCATGCATTAATGTCACTTATAAAGACAATATTTAATTAATTACTCGCAGTTCGTACCTGACGTACCCTTGAAATGCAAATACCGTTTTAATATTCTTTGATGCGTCATAATTCCTTCACACGCCATCACGGTACCTTTCCACTCAATGTTTGCAGATCTTACTCGCATTTACTAGTTTGGAAAACAAACAAAGGGGTTTCGCGTGCAGTATTTTAACCATAATACAATTTTGTCTCTTTACGATATCCCAAAAACGATATTACGTATGCGAATGGTCCACGGTCCACTTGTGAACACACAGAAAAATGATCATTTTCACGTCTGTCTGGTTCAATTATTGATTTGTAAGAAATCCGTACAAGACATCTTTGTGGGAGTACATGTCTAGACAGGAAAATTCTAATAATATTTTTAGAAACTAGATGCTGAAACTAAATAATGTGTAAATGGGTTTTCTTTGTGTTGCTTGACAGATTACTCTGTGTACCGTGGGTTATGGAGACATCGCTCCAACTACATGGATGGGGAAACTCATCGCCTCATTTTGTGCTCTGATGGGCATCTCATTTTTCGCACTTCCGGCCGTAAGTGAAACTTTTTGTCTTTCTTCCACCACAACAAACATGTCATCACGATGCTTATACAGTCGCTATATAAATTGGTGCGTAAAAGCAGAAATTAAAGTGACTCTCTTGGAATTGAGATATATTATATATTGTAACTGTACATTACAAAGACAAGACGCGAGTTCGCCTTGCTATTTTGATTGTTCAACAAAAATTTCAATTGTGTTCGCCAAATAAGCTGAATGTTAATTTACTTACTCAAATTGACTGAGTAAATTGCGCAATGCAGTTTTTCAGCGTAATTCTGGTGCAGGATAAATGGTAGTCGAAATGGAATTTTTGTTTTCCTCCCTTTTCTGATTGAATAATGGAAAGAGAAAGAAACCAAATATAAGGTTAGGAGGATCCAACGTACGAACGTGTGCAGAAATGAGTTCAGTTGCCACGAGGAGGCATTTAGAAAGTCTAACAGACTCAATGTAGCAAGTGAAATTATCTTGTAAGTCTCTACATCAATGTACTTCTCTCTCTCTCTTCTCGGTAGCATCATCGTAGTGTTCCCATTTCCGATCATTTTCTCCAATGGCATTGTGCGATATCGGTTTCGATAGAGACGCAGGGATTCAGCAAGAAAATTTTTGCTACCTCGCCATTTTGTAAGAAAGAGAATGCTGACATGAAAAAGCATCCATGCAAAATGCTCAATATTTGATTCTTCGGTTCACCCTATGACTTTTCTTCATTCGTTTCATTCTCCAAAGGAGAAGCCAAACATTTGTGGACAGAAGATGCATCAACTTTTATCAGTTGAAAATAGAAAGTGAAGAGAACTACTTGGTCTTGGTCGACCATCGATTCTCTCTTCTCTCCATCCTCGCCAATGAACATTCATTTTATTGCTGTAACATTTCACGATTCACCACTGCTTTTATTGGAACACCCATTATGTAACGTATAAGATAATTTTTTTGTAATGATGTTACTATACCTCCTGTACGTATAAGAATTTCACCCCTATTTTTGTATCAGTTACTATTTATGTTGAGAATTTTTATTAGCAATTCAATTCCTTTGGTGAAATTCAAAGATTTTATGAAAGAACTTTCCCTCCTCGTCCTCCCCCAAAGTCGTTGAAAGGGCGTTACGTGACTCCCTGACTTATTTTCGTCATTCCGGATGTTGATGACAACTAAACGTTCAATTTTGCACGGGAATTAATAAATTGTTTGTCAAACGTTGCGAAGAAAATGTTTATTCATGTTCGTGTGTCTACAGTGTTAATTTCTCACACGCACATCCGATATCATGCGATGGGGACATTCTAGCCATTTTAGCGTTTCAGGAAGGACAGAATTAGTTTTTTCCCACTTGCTAAATAAACTTCCATGCAAATGTAATTCAGAAAAAGTGGCCTTGATAGCAGGCACCCGTTGATAGGGGCGACTTAATACAAGGTGGAATTAAGCGAACAACGTACTATGAATACGATGTTATGAAATGATACAATACAGGGTACACACAGTGGATGGGATAATTCGATACTCAAATAGATCATCTCTTTCTATGTAGTTTTGGTTTCTTTCCCAATGTGTTAGGTTGGCAATATAGTCACTCTACGCTTCATTGGCTCCAAACATGGAAGTGCTTTAGTGACCATACTGAATACAAATTTATTGATAGTTGGAAATCCTCTCTTGTTATTACTCGGGAAGTGCAGAAGCCAAAAAATATTGTGTGGTAATAGGAGGCCTAGTATGCCAATGCCAAAGCATTATGGGTTAGTTTCCTGGAGCTGGTGGCAGTCAATTTTGCAATTCACATGAAATATGGGCCGCGGCCTCGAGGCTCTCTCTGAATTCCTATAGACTAATTTGCATTGGCTTGGACAGCCCGAGGAAGATAAGACAGCAAGCAGCAGCAGCAGCAGTAATAACTGGCAGTAGATTTTGAGTTATGCTACGCTCCAGTGGATCCTTCAAAAAGGTGAAAAAGAGAAGTCTTCCCCATGTTCCTTGTCTCATCCCCTTACTTTCACTTCAGTTTGTTTCTCTCTACTCATGCAAATACGAAAGAAATTTTGCAAATGAATATTATATTTCTACCAATCTTCCTCCTTCTTGTTTCTCTAAATGCATCTAAAAGTGGGAAGAGGAGAACTTCCAAAAAAATTATACTCTTCTACTTATATTCCTCCTTTTCTGTGTTTCTTGTTTTCTCTACGCAATATGCGGATTCGGTCACGTATGTTTTTGACAAGCAGAGTTTCGTCTTTTCCATTTCTTTATATAGTACAACGCAACGTCGTCTTACTCTATGCCTAAAGAAGTCTCATAGATTTTCTTTGGGTCTCTTCCTTTAAAGACGTCTAGACGTCCAATTTCACATTCCATCGCACCAAATTAACAAATATCCAACCAAATATCTTCTTTTCTTCTATACATGTTGTTATATACCACTTTATAACAACACTTCGTTCTTTGTATTATAAGTGTATTGTACTTAAACTGTATTATAACACTTTGTACTGCAAGTACGTGCACTTTAGTGAACAAAAATCTGTCGAAAATATCACATTCATCTGAATACATTGAACAACTGAAAAGTTTTTGTGGCAATAAATATTAACTTGCCAATGTAAAACTTTACGAATGGATCGAGCTGGTAACCTAGAAAACTTGTATTCAGATTCTTTCAGAGGCATTCGAATATTTTACTCACTTTCGTGTTTATGCACAGTAAAACCGGTAAAAAGCGTTTCAGAGTCCGTTAATCACTTACTGTGAAGAGGATTTCCATGTCTGCATCTAATGACAGAAATAAAATGTTTGTACAATTTTAATGTAATGTCGTTATTCCTTACTTCCTTTCTGTGTTTTTACGTTACAGGGTATTCTCGGCTCTGGCTTTGCTCTGAAGGTTCAGCAGCAACAAAGACAGAAACACATGATTCGCCGTCGACAACCTGCTGCTACTTTAATTCAATGCTTGTGGCGATGTTACGCAGCGGATGAAAATTCATGTTCTCTGGCAACCTGGAAAATTCATCAGACACCTCTTCCCTCTCCACCTGTGTAAGTATATGTGTAATTAATTATAGTTCAAATTCTAGGTAAACGTGTTCATGAATTGATTAGTATGGTTTAATGTATCGACGAAATCTGAAGTTTTACCTGCTAATAATTTTTCCATTGTGAGGGTCAGCGAAGTTGACAGTCCATTACGAATACAAAGTGACAAAATAAGAAAATTCACTTTACTACGCAGTTTCATATGCTTATTTGCAATCTTAAGAGAGAAAACAGTTTTCGAAATATTTTATTAGCACCGCCCTGCCGCGATCTAAACGTTATCTCTAACTTTTTGAACAATTTCCCCGTTTTCCACTTTCAGTTTTTTAACAGGAACATTCATCATGCTAGATTATGCATTATGCTAGTATAGTATTCTTGAAAACGGCAGTTATTGACAAGTCATACAAAAAATACTTTGTTAACGAATAGTAGTTGAACGCATACGCACATCCCCAGTTGGAGTGTGCTAAGAAAAAGGTCAAAGTTGCCTTGTATTCAAAAAATGCTTGACCGTGGAATATTCCGCAGAAATCGTGACGCAAATTTGAATGTAGAGCTTGCTGGACCGAATCCAAGTGCTTTTATTTAATGATTATATTTCCATTAAGGAGTTTCATGACTGTATTTTTCATGATCTCAACGTATCGACTCTCAATCCCTCACGTCGGAAGCGCCAGTATCTCGAGTCTGCAGCAGTCTTGAACTTTTAGCAGGCGAAGAGGAAGAGCTTGCACATGATGTTACGATAATGAGAAATCCACGTAGGGGATTGTCGATGATCATTTCATCGAGAAAGCCAGCAGGCGCTGAGTTCATTGAAGAAAGCGTACGCGGAGTGAAAGGAAAAGAAAAGTAGCAAAGTTTCTTTCATCCACTGGCTTTCTTGAGTGACTGAAACCCCCGGAAATAATCTTGCGGTTGTTTCCTTACGACAGAAAAGTGGTGAGGATAATTGTGATGCTGATGATGATGATGACTACTTGGCGAATTCAAGCTTTTGTCAGACTTGTTTCACTATTATGATACATTTTGCTAATAGGAACACAGTAATTCGTTCAATTTTAACATTGTACGTTATAGCTGGGAGCCAAAGACTTGAGAGAAGATGCACGACTGGTTTAGTTATGTTTTGTTCTTTATTTTTATAGATTTTGATGAGAACCGACCGGATGTTTTTGCTCTTAGCCATATTTATTACGTTTCTACATGAAATGAGTTTTCGGTTTGTAGTTCATACGAAACGAGAGCTGGGTTCTTTATTCGTCCTCGTCTTGTCAATTTTGCCAAATCCTCTCAACTGGCTACCTCAGAGACTTTTTCCCAATTCCTCAGACTTGTGCAGTTCAAGTCGTCAAGAAGTGCCGCTTGCACTCTTGAAACAAAAGCTGTATTTGTAGTACGCACTGATGCTGAACCGTTTCTAAACTTGCTTTCTCCAGTGAAAGTCGTCAAAAAATGTTCAGGTTAGGTCATATTAGTAGTGAGTCATATATACTACTTTACTCTTCCAATTGATCTTCTTTTCCTTTTTAAAAACTCCTATATATATGTGCGTAATTCTCTGCGTTCTTCAGATTGAAGCCCGCAAGGATCACCTTCTCGATTCTTTTTTTCAAAAAAGTTTTCAAAGTTCCAAGGTAGTGTACAAAGTTGTCCAACTTATTCTCCAGTGCATCAACTGTTCTGGATTTCTATATTTCAAATATAGAGGAAAATCAGATCGAACAACTATATGTACGAATTACGGTTATGAAATAAAATGGACATGAGCTTTACATCCAAGTAAATTCAGGTTATCCATTTAGAAAATGTTGCGAGTTACAAGTACGGTTTTCTCACTGTCTTGTCCAAAAAAGTTATTTTTGAAAATATATTTGCGTTTTCAACTTTTCACATCTATATACACTTACAACTACTGTATTGTGTTGTTGTGTAGGGTTTCGTTGTCGCTATGATATTTTTCATATTGTATGAACCTCTTACGAAATTCTTAAAGCGTTAACACAATCATACTGTCTAGGAAACTTGTCGGAACATATTACGTAGTGCAAGGGGTAGGGGATACTCAAACCGTGGATTCTTAGCATATTATATAATGTTTCCGTCACATGGATTCTTCTGGATTGCTAAATGCTAATGCCTTATAGGCCCCAAGTTTTCCATGGCACTTGCAGCGATTGACTCTCTTCTCTTTTCCACAGCTTGAACTTGTGAGTGTGCATAATAATAATGCAGAAAAGCCTCTTAGACTTTTCCTTTGGACCACATCTTCTCCAAAATCCTAATTCCATTGTGTTCTTTTGAACTTTGAAATAAGCATTGCCTGGGAGGCATCATGACATGACTTTCCAGAATAAGGACATGGCTTCCCTTTTTGTGTTCCATTTGCGGAAAGGGAACGTATAGCACAGCGTCACTTCAAAATATATATATTCTACAATGCATTATCCTTTTTTGCCTATGCTGAATAAACGTGGGTTGGGACCCGTGAGTCTCATACAAATTTTGTATATTAAATAATATACCCACCTACTCCTTTTTGCACATTTTTATAATCTTTAATAGTCTTACTGTGACCTGTGAAGACACTATGATTTATTGTACTATACGTATACTATACTATATAATATATTGTGCATAACTGCCCCTCTTCACCGTGTATTTTATTCAGGTTTATGCAACGAAAATGCATTGAACTCTCCATGTTTCCATCACAAAATTCCTAACTAATAATTTCAATCTGTATGGTTTTTCGGATAATGATAAAGTAATACTAATACAAGAAACACTATAATTTTCAGAACCATAATGCAGAAAAAATCAATGCACGTTTGAATGTATTTTTAGCTGAAGATTTAATTTGGTTCAATTGTGGATGTTTTTTAGGTTTAGAGCCCTGTCATTACCAAAAGGACAACAGGAGTCTGACACTAAGTAAACCAGCACAAACATTTCTTTCTTCTTAGTGGTTGTGTACTCGTAGTCCATGTTGTTCATGTTTCTGTTCCCAAAAACTAACTGCTTGTTTAGTAGTGGACGAAAAGTGTCTTGTATAATTCCTGCAATGTGGTCCCTATGGCCCTCGAAGGTTCTGTAGTTAGCACTTTTGAGTACCTAACCTTAACCTAAAGTAGTAATTAAAATGTGACGTGGTCCATTTGCAATGTCTACGTTCATATGTATTACGTGCATACAATCGGTGTTAAAATATGCTTATTAGATGTAAATGATGCTGGGGGTATTACAACGCTAAATGTTCTGTTGATATTCATACTGATGTCATTTGTCGTGCTTTCTCCATGTGTCAGTTTTTGAATGTGGTAAATTTCGGGTGTTGATGATGTCAAAAGTAAAGTTGATATTCATGAATGGCGGGAGTAATGGAACAATGCTAATACACGGACAGAAGTTTGAAAATCTGTTGTTCCTAGTTTTTGTAATTGTTGCAGGCCGGCATCATTTCAAGTTCCTAGGGTTTTCAGATTTTTAATAAAACTTTTACACTTGGCTTCCCAGTATGAGTTGTAAGACGTATGAGTTATGTTTATTTCTTCTAAGATTGAAGTGCGCTATGAATGGTTTATCGTGATTGACAGTCAAATCAACTTTGAAATTCATTTTGTGTTTCAAAATTCATCGTCATTCGTGTCTATTTACAGTGTACAGTGCTTAAACGTATAATTTTCAGGGAGAGCTTTAGGTATTATAGGGAATGTACTTGTAATCTCTCCCATACATACTACGCTTTGCACGGGTCATTAAGTACAAACTGGCCAATTTAGCTTCATTTGGATCTGAATTGCGTATGACTGGTTGGGAGAGTGGTCTTGGCTAATGATATCCTTAGTTTTAATGACTTAGATTGGCTGGATGGATGTGTTGTGTGTGTAGTTCGTACTCGTTGGTGGTTGTGTTTGGTCGTGGGTCGGAAGAAAGTAAAATGACGATGGCTTTCTTTCTTCGTTCCTTTCATCGTGCAGCAGCAGTGCCTACATAAAAGCAAATGGACAAGTAAGTGCTACAAGCTAAATGTTTCTCTTGTCATTTTTCAAACAGAAGCTTCAAACACAATGCATCATTTGTCGCCCGATGGCCAACTATTCGACGACACAAGTCATTGCGACCACCGTCACCCTCTCCGTCGTTGCAAGCTAAAGAAGGCAGGGGAAGTGGTGGCGGCGCAGATTTGGTCAATGTCAGTGTCAGTGGTGCTAGTTCTGGATGTCAACCTCACAATCCACCTCGTCTCCACACAAGCGCTAGCCAAGATTCTGTGGGGCGTGATGAAAATTCTTTGCATGAATTGACTGGCGAAGAAGAAGACGGGGGATATTGGCTTCAACTCACTCCAAAACACAAGGCTGCAATTCGCGCCATTCGCAAGGTCATTTCTTGTTCATTTGCTTCGTCATTTCCTTTAGTATACTTCGTGATTCTATGAACAATTCCCGAATTTGTATAAGTATATGTACCTTTCTACAAAATGTATCGCGTAATACACTTGCACTACTAAGCAACAATTGGGTATTGGGGATTGGGTGGGAATGAACGAATGAGACCATAAGAAAAATGGTATTTAATGCCTAATATCTACTAATTTTTAAAAATCTATAATGCAATATGGTATGCATTGGACGCGAGACGCCATTTTAAGGTTTTTACATTTGGACATTTTTTCCGCCTTTAAAAAAATGTTCAAAAATTTCAGTAGAGATGATTCGAGCACCTAAAATTAGCTTAAATAAAAAAGTCTTCCGTCTTACTTTTCAGCTTTGACACTATTACAATTTATTTTATGCCTAGTGGAGTCAAAATGTAGAAAAAGGAGAAAACGTAAACATAATAGAAAGATTAAAGTGACAGTGTAATGCTAAGACATCTTTTTTCCAGAGGCAAAAGAAAGTTACATGACAATACTTCATGAAAGTACAAAATGGTAGTAAGAGTACTGAAAGCGTACAGAATTTCGTTTGTTATGACTTCATGGGAAAAGGGAAAAGCAGTCGTAGAAAAAAAGAAACAAAAAGAAAAAGAAAGACTGCGTGAGACTTCTGGTTCCAAAAAGAGCTTAAAAAGATGATGCTGAGGACAAAGTGCATTTGAGCTTAGACTACATCTGTCTTTATTTCTCTCCAAATTAATTCTAGTGCTGGAGAAGAGAGAAAAAATGAACTTTTGTCTGACTGACTGAGTGAGTAAGTGAGAGAGTGGAACTGGTGAGATTTTCTCTTGAGTCAGTTTTCTGGAGAAGGAACTAATTCTCTGTTATTTTTCTCTTTCTCTTCCATAGATGAAATACTTGGTGGCTCGCAGGAAGTTTCGAGAAGCACTCAAGCCCTACGATGTGAAAGATGTGATTGAACAGTACTCAGCAGGTCATGTCGATCTCCTCGGGAGGGTCAAAAATCTTCAATGCAGGTTAGTTACTTCTTTATCACCTTTTTCCTAGAAACACCAAGGCGTGCTATTCAGTTTGCTATTCAATTCAAATCAATGGAAACATGCTGTTACTGCCAGGGAAAGTCAGAGACTACGCCTAAAGAAAAACATATTTCAAAAATGCAAATAAGTGCTTTCACACCTGCTCATCTCCAGTAGAATCCACTACTCTGGGCTTCAATTATTCAATACCATTCTCTGATTCATTCTTCTCAAAGTCTAGAAATTCAAGGAATACAAAATTTGAAGAAAATCTATAGCAAGATTAATTCATTTTTTTGCAAAGCAGTATATTCTTGAAGTTTAAATAATTATTACGTTTAACTAATGTTGTAATAACTATAAGTTGAGCAAATTAAACTCTCTTGGAAATGCTAAAAAGTAATATTATGCATATATTCCACTCCCTTCTTTGGTCTTATCGTGAACAGTTAGGAAGTTCAACAAAGGAAAACAAACTCAATAAAAACAGATGAGAAAAAGAAAACATAATATAATGCATATGTATTCCAAGAAACCGTGGCTGTGAGGCTGTGACACGAAGATAAGTGAAAAAAAACTAGCAGCTTTTGTATAATTCTGCCTGTTCGACATCAAAAAATGATGCTAACCTCGCACTTGCATGTATACAACGGTACAGAATCAACCAATTTTTGCAGCAAGGATTACATTACATGCATAGCATACCAGCAAAGGATATTTTCCTTGACTGTTTTAGGAAAAAGAAGATTGCTTTTTGCTAGGTTTTGTGTACATACCAAATGTTTGGTGGCAAACAATTCAAGAGCCTAGCAATTTTCACTATCTGCGGGACCGATGACAAATTATATGAAGCTGAGAGGATTTGTTGCAAAATTCCCAAATCCTTTTATCGTTTCACGTTTAACCTTAAAATTGACTTTAGGTTGGACCAGATTTTGGGAAGACAAGGTTCAAAAGCTCGAGATGTGTACGACTCCAAGATTTGCCTTGCAGCTCGTGTGGTGAAAGTGGAGAGACAGGTGCCTATTCATCTTTCTCATTCTCTCTTTTGATGTTCGTCTGTGTATTCCTCTCCTTTTTCTTCTTTGTGTACTTGTAGCCAAAGTAGTACTAAATTCAAAAGAAGTGTTCCGCTTTAGCTTTGCTTTTGACAAGAGCTTTTCTTTTTCTCTACATCATTCGTCTTCGTCGTCTCATATTCAACCTTGTCACCTGTCCTTCTGCATAAAGACTCTTTAGTCGTATGGTTTCGATACGTTTTCACATACAGTTTTGATTTTCCTCTTTCTTACCTGCATGTATACCGTAGATATTTTGTATAAATATGATGTTATACATGCTGTTTCTTACATTTACATATGGTTACATTCCGTTTCCTTTTTTAGTTGTAGTAGTCGGGTTGTTACAGTTTTGTTGCTGTTGTAAGTACATTGGTGTCGTCCTTTTACTTGGTTGTTGAAAAGATTTCACTCCACAATACTGAATGTATAGTAACTATGACTATGTGCTTGCGTGACAAAAAAAGTCGCTCTTCCCTCGTGTACTCTCCAAGGATTTTCTTTTTGGTTTCTGAAAACATTTCTGCGAAAGGCGCTAGCTGATGTCCACAAATCCTAAAGGGTATCGACGTTTCCCGATAATATGCTGCCTTCTTGTCCTGCGAGCTGGTGATAATTTTACTCATAGACTGAACATGGCTTGTAACGCTTTCATGAAACCTCACTTGCAGGTGGAAGATATCGAGAGCAAAGTGGAGCAGCTTCTAGAACTTTACTTAGAAGATCGAAAACGTCTATGGATTGTCCATGGAACCACATCGCCCCCGAGTGATTCACCTCCGTCTGGTGGCGGCGGGGGTGGCGGTCCGCCAACACCTCCACAGTCGGGTTCTTCTACTGGGGGTGCCAGTGGTGGTCACCGGCAAAAACCTCGACCCATCCTGGTTGCCAAACAAGTAAGTTTTCATTCTGAATTTTCAAGCCATCATAATTCAATGAAATTCTAATATGTTGTCTCACACACGGTTCATTTGTTGACTCCAAGGTTTTTCTGTGCTCGCAGAGTAGTGAGCCCACCAGCCCTACTGCTCATCTTCCTTCTAATACAACAAAAGACGAAACAAACAAAGAATTGCTCCATCCTTCCAAAATGAGAAAACGAGTAACTCTTAGGTAACAAAACAACAGTAATCGTATGCCCTTGCTAATTCTCAATATGCGGACAAAAAAAGTTTCCTATTGTCATTTCAGCTCAATTCCATCCAGAGATGCAACTCCAAGTGTCGAGGAACCCAAAATCGATCATTTGATGATCCCAGAAGCAGTTCCTAATGTTTCTCATCTTAATGCCTGTGAAGTTTACGATGTCGATGACGACGACCAAGATGTCTTCCGAAGGGAAGAAATGATGATGAGGCATAATGGACTCTACGAGGTACAACGACCACTAAATAAACATTAATTGTTCAAGTGACATGTTTTGTGAGTCTGGTACATAAATTCCATAATCCCCGTTAATAATGTTTTAAGGGTACTTCTAAAGCCTATGGGGAGAACACCAAGTAGAGACTATGACCACAAAATAATCAAAACCATTTTACACTATTTTATTTTATTTTTCAAAATAATCTCTTACACAAAAACAAAATACATTTTCTTTTCTTACAACATCTTCTTAAACATCTTTACGCATTTGTTAATTCATTCTTATTAGCAACAAAAAAGTATTAGCGAAGGATTTGTGACATCTACAAAATTTGTCTAGTTCGTGAAGACAAAAACACCGCAGCAGTTTTTACGACTCTGCATGCCAGCTTCCGGAAGTACTGCGCGACGGTGCATTATTAAAATGGATGTGAATAATGATAATTACAAAATCAACCATTAAGAAATTCCAGTATTTACTCTTATATTTAAGATGTAAATTCCATGGATTTTCATGACAATTATTGCTCTACAGAATTCAACATATATAACACAAGTAACTTTATGCTACAAAGAAAAAGAAATTATTCGATTTATGTATCCTTCATATGAAATGAAACTTATAGTTAAGTAATTACAAGTAGTGATAAAGCAAACTTATTAACAGGTACTATAGCATATTATGTGATGATGTGATGAATCAATGAGTGTAAAATTCACGATCAAATGTATTATTATGACCTTTTTATTTGAAGTTTCTGTTTTTTAAAAAATGCTCTATTTCTATATATTTTCCCATATTCCCCCGTGTTTGTGTACTAATCATGGAACCATTCGTAAACATTGTAAAAATAAAAGTATCAATATTTTTGTTAAAACCACCAAGTTTAAAAGTAAAAGTAACAGTGCACAATCGTGAACTAAGATTTGATAAAATTAATATCAAATGCCCTTAAATGTCACTATGAAGATGACCATTGTTATTTATCAAACTTTTGTATTAATTGGGTGCTGAATGCTGCTTAATACATCCTTATCATTGTCACAAGTTTTCTGACATTCAAACAAATTAAAAATTAGTGATCTAAGCTACAATTAAATAAACCTATTAACATTTGTGCTCCCTCCTTTATTCAAAAATAAGTAGATTAAATGAATATACGAGAGAGAAAAATTAAATATTGCCATAAAGAAGATTTAACAGGATGTATTTAATGTATTGAATTATTATATATAAGCAAAGTTATGAACTAAAAATTAATACCAAACTAAATATTAGTACAATCTCGTACAGCTGGAGACCGTTTAGTCATTAATCATTGTGAAATAGTATTACATTGCTGTTGCAACGGCGCAGTTTAAATGTTCCATGTTAATGTGTAATTTGAAAGTTTATCTATGAAACTGTAATGAATTGATTATAGATGATGATAATTGATATTATATTCATACAACATAACAGAACAAGTGTTTAAGCAAAATGCTTTGTGCGGGCTCCACATTACAATACAATCTAGGAAAGAACAAACATTGTGCTATAATTTCTAATTTCAATTCAATTGTTGGAATCAAAAGAAGACATTAAGAGAATGCAATTTTCACTTGAGAGGTACTTGAGAAGATGAGAAAAAAAGTCTTTAAGGTTTAAGGTTGGATGAAGAACTCGTGTTTGCGAGATTATAAATTATATTTACTATTATATGTACTTAGCAGACCATGAATCATGACATGTGATAATAGTAATTAAAAATCTGTACACCAACCACACCCCAGAAATACATTTGAAGGCAAAGACGAGAGCAAAGTATATAAGCAAAAGCCGTATAAATAAGCAAAGTGTGAGTGGATTCGTGGATTGATACAAGTGATGAGGATTTACTTCCGTAACTTACATTAATGTTTAAGCATTAAAGGTTTTGCCATTACATTCTACAGCTAAAAATGTTAGTACACATTAATGGTACTATAAGTCTATCCATGTCATCAAATTTTTTTAACCCAGTGGTTAATAAAACATTTTGACATACCTATCGCAATAAATTGGTTCTACTTAATTACTGTTAGTACGGGACACGTTTTGACTGGATGAGAACGAAATGAAAACTAGTGAGATGACGATCATGACTAGACATACTTTAGACTTTACACTCACTTCAGTTAAGGATTAGAAAAATTAGAATAAACTTCCTTATACATTTTCTTATCGTATTATAAATATAGTGACAGATAAGATGCTATTAGTATTTAAAGATGAAAGTACAGGGTCAGTCATTTGTTGATTTGTAAAAGTGGAGAATTATTGATTATGAGTAGAAGATATAATGTATGCGATGCAGAAAGAGCAAAAATTAATGGACATGTATCAGAAATTGATGCCGATAAATTTATGACGACGGCAACCACAAGGCGACAATATTTAAAGACTCGAGAAAAACATGAATTTGTTTTCAACTTCAACCTTAGGTTTAGGTTCAGATCAGACTTTCAAACGATAGGAATACGAATGTAAAGTTCACTATTCTTATGCGGCGCATTTATATGAGAACAAACATCAACAAGCAGCAGCTGCCATCAAATGTGGTGTGACGCCGTTTGCCCCAACTGGTTAGGTTGTACACATTTTGCAGATGTGTAATCTATAAGCGGAACAAAAACACACAAAAAAAGTTATTTTGTCATCGTAGACACAAAAGCCTACTTGGCATCATTTTGGTCATCACATACTAAGTAGAATGGATGTTACCATTGAACGTGGTGGTTACGGATTTACCGATTCTGCAACCTTCGCAAAATCAGGGCAGATTTCGTGGATCATCCTTAATAGTGTATGGCAGCAGGGCCAAAACTGGCCAGCTACATTTATCTGCTCCAATTTACTCAGACCAATGAATCAGAAGGAGTTTAAAGAAGGAAGCATTTGCTGTATCTGCGTCTTCACTCGATTTATAATTAGTTTTCATACATACTGCGATCTGGGATGTTGTTGACGAGAATAAAATGCAAGTTTTTTTGTGTACGAAAGTCGCTATCATGCTACGAAAGTCGCTGACACTGCCCTGCCTTGTAAACAAACGTTTATAAGCGTCTGGTCTGTCGTACATAGTCGTGCTCATGCATATTTTCATCAAAACACATTTTCATTTTGTAAACATAAACATCATTTTCTAAGCTGGCGTATAATAATAACACGTACTTAAATTTATTCATTTCATTTTATTTGTATGAATCGATTCAACAGGTTACATTCATATTACGAATAGGAAGACGGGCGAAGCGCGTAAAAGATTAATCTTTATACCATATAATTGACACAATATAATAGAAAATCCTGCTTTATCATCTATCATAGAATGCACATAAAGGCTTCACATAAACTCCATTTACTTGTTAATTATTCATGAATTCGAATTGTAGTGGTTGGCATTACATTTTCTTGGCACATTTGAAAGGGAAGAGCAAAATGTATTTGTCCAATGTAGAATAGCCTGTCAATGCATCTAATAAAGGTTCATGTTTTTGGTTTTATTATATTGAAAAGAGATACATATGAAATTCCAATGCACAGGAGAGTAAAGTGGGATACATTTTTTAAACCTTTGCGAGGTCAAAATTAATTGCGTATCATTCAAACATTCACTCTGCACTGTACACATCTATACACATGTCAAGCCGTTCACTGGCTTCCTCTTCAATGGAATTTTTCCTTTTTCAACACCCTTGCCCTTGTCCTTAATATCGTATGGAACAGTCAGTGTCAAATGAATTCCTCAGCAAAAAAAACCCAAGTTATCGTAACGTAATCATTAACTACTACTTTGAACTTCTCATTATCGTTAAACTTGATTATGTGCCTTGTAACACAAATCGTTACGGCCAGTGTAATTGACAGGTTTGAAATGTCGAGATTTTCCGTTCACTCTTAATGACATAACTATATTGTATCATATAACATGTTACGTACAAAATTACTACCAAAGACGTACATTGCACTACTGCATTGGTACATTACTATACTGACGGACACAAACGTTTCCTTAATGTGAAGAAAAAATGACCATTTTTGTTCCAATAATGTGAATTCATATTTTGCAAAATACACGTGACCTGTTAACATCTTAAAATATCAAATTGCATAAGTCTACTTTACTTAATTTATACAGTTCTAACCACATGTTGGATATCGACGTCTGCATTAATTACACCTTAAGAAAGAGTACCGTCAACGTACGAGTTTAAAATAGCATTTAGAGAACCATTGAAGCTTCACTCTGTACAAAAATAAAGTTGACGCATTTAAATAATAAGTTTTTAAACAGCAAGCACGATTTTGTGTCTTGTGTGTCTATTCAGGTTCTCTCGCATAAAAAGAAAGAGATTATAAAAAAGAATCAGTGTTATTGTGTTTGATTTTTTATAGGATTATTGCTGTATGAGGAAACTCTTGGAGCTTTTACCTTTTAAATCTGTTGTATAATCTTCAATCAAGTCCTACGTCAAAATAGTGTATTGTATTATACTCTTTATTTTATATTAAGGGTGAGTCGTCAAAGTTGTCATCTCAAAAATCACTGCACGCTGCAGCTCCATAATAAATTATGCATGAAGAGAGAAGACAAGTATACAACAACAGCCTCCTTATGCTAAACACATCTGCTCTGAATGAATTAAGCTATAAATAAAGTCTTGTACTTATTATGGAACACTAATGAGTCAGAAATATATAACAACAACATTTAGCATAAACGAACTATATAATCTACAGCTACGTAGTGTATTGATTACAATATTATAGTATGTTCCCACAAGGTAAAACTGTAATTGAAAAACTACTACTTGATCTTATTCGTTTCCTTCTCCTCAGGAATTGGATAGATGGGGAAGTGCTTCTTCACAGTTTCATGCCGGAGTTGCAATTGATATTCATTTATCGCATCCATCCAATTGCCCCCTCCGCGTTTTGCAGGTCCATTCCCACTTGCAGATTTTGTGTCTTGGGCCATTGCAGAGCTCCAGGACGATAAGGTACTTCCAGTTGGAGAACTCATGACTAGAAATGCCATTGAGAAAGAATTAGCAAGCATAATTTCAATTTTTAATGTGTGTTATCACAACCAAGGGGCAATCTAAAACTTGGCTTGTATATGATAATTTGTATGAACTTTAGACTGTTCTTAAACTTCCACTGCATTAACTATCTTTCCTGTTTGTACAGTATCTTAAACTAACATATCGTGTAGCTTTACGTTTGGAAAATTCCATTGTTCATTTCATTGACCCTTTGAAAAAAACTCGTGCTCTCAGCAAAATACCTTTGTGCACTATTAGGACGGCCGACCCCATTTAAAATAGTACCGTTTATGAATATTAAAGATCAAATAATAAATTAGAAGTTACCTGCACAATAACGTTGCTCCGTGGCTGTAGGCAAAATCTTGTACCGGTGCTACTGCACACAATCAAAATTGGAAGCTCGTCTCAAATGGAAGCGTCAATTCTTCACAATAAAATGAATGAAAATATGACTTGTACTGGTACTTTTAGATTGTCAAGGCACTCTGTAAATGAGGAAAGAAACGGAATTTTACTAGTTAAGATTAACTTGACAGGTCTCGTCAAATTCTGGTCTGGAACTAACGTCGATTTGTTTTATTATGATATTAATGCGGACGTGTGGACTTGGACAAGCGATTTCCTGCAAGTGCACAGATAAGTAGTTTGAGTCTGCCAACTTTGTGCTACTGCTCATCTCAACTGCGTACATTGATTCACACCGAAGCCGCTTTATATTCCAAATTCCAGCATGGGCAAACACCAATGCAATATAACCGAGTTACAAACTAACTGAAAAGTATGTAGCAGTAGGCAAATAGCATAAGGACGACTGCAGGAAAGCATTGAGACAAACGAACGAAAATCTCAGCCATTTAGTACTAAGTAATGCATGTCTGTCTTGTCTGTGTTGTCTCCTCATTTCATTGCATACACAACCTTACATCTTTATACTTCTTATTATTGTATTAAGTCGTATTAACTAGCACAACATTTAAACTTGCTCTTATGGCTACACCTCTAGCACACTCTTGATATGATTAAAAGTCAGCGCATCTGAAATCTACTATGGAACAACTAAATAGGTACAAGAGTATCAACATCAACTGATACTCTTGTGGCTTATAATGTCTCATTAGCTTGTATAATAACACACACAAGCTACAAATGTTACAGTATGTTGTTATTATTTGTTATTACATAGGTAAACTTTTTCTGGTCAGTCGTCAGGATCAATTCAACTTTTGATGATTACTACTTTCATTATATTTATATCGGAAAGTATGCATTCAATACTATCTGACTATCTATCTCATAATCTATCGTTATAATTTTTGTGTATAGTCTGGGTCTGGATTCATTATCAGTCTCGTCGTCGTCCTCAGTTGCACTGACAAACTGCTCACAACACCCTAAACCTAATCATTTATTATAGGAAAAGAAGCATTCAAAGCACATTTAATCTAATCTTATGTGGCGCCATTGTGCAATCAATGTTGCATTATTACTATAATGTCGGGACAGGGTCGTGGGAGAAACCTATTAAGAAATTTTTGCTCAGCTTATTTCCAGATTCAAAATTGGTTTCAAAAGCTTCACAGCTCCGTGCAAAAATTCTCGTGCATTTTAATGCATGTTTAACTTTTTAAATATACGATGAATACTGAAACAAACTGCTAACGTCTGCTGTCCTTTGTCCTTTAACCCATGGACAACTCAGCATAACCTTCGAGTTTTCGGGTGATGATAAATAATAGGTTTCTCTGGTTGACTGTATACGAACATTCCAATCTCAATTGCAATTGCAATTGTTAATAATATTTGCAGATTTGACATTGTTAAAATCAACACAATGCTATGTTATACTGTTAACCATTTTGAAAATACTGCCTGATGTTTTGTTATTGTTATTAAGAGTTTATTTGAAATGTTAATGCTAATGCGATGTTTTATTAATGATTCGGTAAACGTTTTCATACCTTCAAGGTGTTTCTGTTTCACGTGAGCAATAACCCAGTGTACTGGCTCGGTCTGGTGCTACGGAAAAGAGTGTAGTCAAAAGATGTTATGAATATTATTACAAATTTTTTGCAACTTGGCACATGAACATTTTTTGTGATTGTCTTGTCCAGTTCTCTTCTTTGTTAGATGCACGTCGTCGCCGATGAGTCAAGGTTCACTGACAGTGCGGCGCTTGCTATTTTGCTGTCGATGTGATGCTGCGATGAGCTGTGACTGTGGCAGTATGAAAGTTTATACTTTTCATCTTACAATGATGTGTATTCGCACTTCTGTATTCTACGCAAA
>JABASF010000677.1:0-34471 GCA_019776145.1 Harlomillsia oculata
TAGTATTGCTAATATCAAAGTGATGGTTCTGCAACAGTATTATATAATTATAGTAAATAATAACCAGACCGTTTCATGTTTTAATTGATACGTTATACAGACCGACTGCGAGGAACAAGTTCACTACACTTTTGATCTGCAGCCTCGAACTTTTGAGGATTTTGATGCTGAAATGGATTTCGTTTTCTCCAGTCCGCTGTCTCATTTGTACAAGCTTCCGTTTTTGTTTAGACATTTTGAGTCCGACAGTGATGATGGAAATACCTGTCCGGATTACGCGCTTGTTTGGGGAACAAATGTGCTTTTAGCAACAGCCGCAACACGAAATCTTGAAAAATTGGATAGCTACGATGAAGTGAAGACTTTCGTTATCAACAATTTCCCAAAATTAGCAGATTCTCAAGAATTAGAAAATGCAATCGAAAATCATAAGCAATATGAGGCGATTGCTTACCGATATTGAGAAATTCAGTTCATATAATGCCTTGTCCTGGATTACACTAGTGTAGAAGTAATTTAGCAGAATTTTGTTTCTGGGCATACAAGCAGATTATAAGATAATGTATTTCTAAAATTGTTAACCCTTTAGAAATTATCATGCAATTATTTACCAGTGCTTGATTCAATCCAATCCAAAAATCTTGCTACATTTTGATGGACACTAGGTTTATCTTGAGAACTACACACATTCGACCAACTGTAAACCCCGGCAGCATAGTAAAGTCCGGTGTTTGGGTCAAGGTAATCAGCGAAACTGCCTGAATCCCCCTGAATAAATCGTAATTTTCATTAAAGAATTTTCATGTTCTATCGGCTAGTATTATTTTATTTCTTACTGTTTCATTGCATGCGGTTTTCCCTGGTTCAAATGTGCAAAATTCATCTGAGTTGATAGGTTGCAACAACGAGCAATTTGCTCTATTCATAACCTGCAGATCGGTGTACAGAAGATTTGCTGTCATGTCCGAGTCAACCCATCCGGACACAGTCAACGTGAAACCAGTTAACTGCTGACCTTTCAGGTGACACGGAAGACAAATCGGGGATACCTAGAATGAATAATGAAAATGAATGGTTGCAGATGTGCTAATTTAATTCTTATTTCCTATAAAATGACAAATCACATTGACTTATCACCTACAGTGTCACTAAATTGAAGCGGAGTGCTTAGTTGCAAAAGGCTTAAATCATTTGCATTGGCCACATAAGTAGAGTGTTGAATGAATCTCGATACTCGTAAATGATTGGGTGTTAATCCAGAACTACCAGATTGAAAGGAATTAATTCCGACTAATGCATACAGCATTTCCGAAGCTTGTAAGTTTGTCGTACAATGTTGAGCTGAAAGAATCCACATTTCGCTAATTATGGTACAGGAGCAAATTCTAACTAAAGCAGTTGCACTGCGACGCTGCAGTGCACAACGCCAAGGAAATTGGCCAGGAGATGCAACGTTTCCACCCAGAATTTTTTGCTACAGAAAAAGCCGCAAATTAGAAATGATGGATGTCATGAAAAAACGAGATCTATTTCAATATGATGATTTGATGATGTTACGGACCTGTATTTCAATGACCTCTGAGTTCTGTTGTGATGGTGTGTTGATCGGGGTCGCTTGTTGCCTACGTCGTCGTCCACAAGTGGATCCACTATTGCCCCCAAACTTATTTTTTATGACTTTCACTTTACACTTAAAGTACTTAAAAGGAAAGAAGATTTTTTCAAGAAAGTTTTGCTTGTCTGAACGAAATCGGAGTAATAACTGATTTGAAGAAGAGATTGCTTTAAACACAGACACACCACAAGCGTCCCTAAACTGGTTTCCAGTACTCAAGGAATATGACAGTTTGTCTCCACGTTTGCATAGGAAATGAGGTGGTAAATAAACTACACATTCTATTTTCAGTTTTGTTTTCGTTGGACTTTGGAAGTTGTACATACAGTTTAAACCAAAAGGATACTTAAATGGGAAATTAGGAGACAATACCTTGGTTTTTTGAAATGAATGAGAAAACACTACCGTTTGATTACATGATTTCACTGGTGCCAAAATGGGGAGTAAGTTTGGCAAACTTGGCAAAAATGAGGAGTATGCTAATTCGGCTGCTAAGACGGACAGTAAAATTAAATGAGACCCCATGGTTTTGCGCACTTTGAAGAACTAATAAAAATGTTACAAAAACGAGCAATTAATACTTTCGGCATTTCTGCCCGAAGCCATAAAACCACGAAGTGTCAGTTTTTTTTAAATATGCCATAGCTTATTCTTATAATGTAAATTGTGTGGGTACCACTAAAAAATACACCGATTATTGTGTCTAGTTTGACACAAATAATCTTGTAAACGTAAACAACTATACCAAAAACTGCACAACTAAAGGGCTGTCCACCTGTCCTTAGGATCTGGTAGGATTAAAGCATTTCATTAGCACTGACAATGACAATCCATGACTTTGTTCAGTACTAATAATGGAATTGCGACGGACAGCTTGTTGCATTGTTTATTGTTGAATTTTGATTTCCGATCACGAAGTTGGGTCCGTTATTTTTTGTTCGTGTTCTAATAATAGATCATTTTTCACAGCAAGCTTTATTACGGATTGCGAAGAGAGAATCAAATATGCTAAAGTCTTACTTACGAGTCATCATGAGTTGTAAATTTATGGAAATTAATTGTTATAAAGGCACAATTAAAAGTGTAACGAAGAATACCATTTCTGCTTTATTCGTTCTTGATTGCTGCCAACTGTAAATTACATTGTTGCTTATTGTCAGATTTTGTCCGCATAGCCTCTCGGCCTTGGCTATAAGAAATTACATAATTAAATGATGTAAATGATCCAAACAATTGGAAATCAATAGCAGGGCGAAAATGGGAAAGGTTTGCATTGCATATACTTTTAAGAAGTTCGTCCATAAGTCCACATTCATATCCATATGTCAGTGCGGTGATGGAAAGCCAATAATTTTAACTGTGACTATTTCCATTCATTCGTTCATAATTCATGATAGAACAAAGTCAGATTAGGTCTCTTTTTACTCTATGGAACAAAGTAACCTTGAACCTCCCAAATTCTTCGACTGTGTTTGGCATTATTGTCATTCGCACATAGGATTTCATATGAGTATGTATTATTTATATAGCCTTGAGTTATGCCAATGATCATGATATAAAAACCGAATGGTACAAACAAATAAAAACTGCAGGCTAAATATTTATTCCAAAAAATTAATCTAAATACAAATTAACTAAAACAGAAATAAGGGCGGATATATTCCTAATTGCAATTGCAGCACCTACATGATCTTTTAAAAGTGTAAAACAATTCAATAATAAAAGTAGCAATGCATACACCTAATAAAACTAGAAATGATTTACATATCATTACAATTGCATCATTAAAACCAAGTGGAGCGGGAATATTGTCACTTGGTGACTGCTTTGTTCTTATGTTAGACAAGAATTTTAAAGTATACGATTCCAACTCTAACCAGAAATCAACGATTCCGTTAGCTTGTAACTGATGTCCTAACAAATTGATTTCTGACGATAATGGACCATACGCCTGAAGTGTAACAATGTACGAATTGAAAGCTTCTCGAACAACATGGCATCTTGACCGGGTTTCGGGAGAAAGCTCAAGAAATGATTTTGTCACTTTTTTTGAAACCAACATTCCAGTTGCGTGTCCAGCATATTTTGCAATACAAGGCGGGTTATATTTAGAGAAACACCACTCCGATTCTTTTGGTACACTAAAAAACATTGATGAGATGTTGATGGTATTACCAAATCGTTTCAGCGCTACCTCTAAGCATTCCATGAAGTAAATTTGTTGCATCAGGAAGGAGTCATTCTCCTTGGCTGGAAACCTAAATCCTTGTTCAAACAGATCCAGAATAGTGTCCAAAGCTTTCTCTTTGTTAGGTACTATCACATTCCCAGTTATGACAGACATGTATTCAGTATTGAGCACGACATTTGTCAATAGAAAAATGCCGATAATTCTGCTTGATTTCCATTGATTTCCTCCCAGCAACGGTAATCCCAGAAACGATAGCATAAAGTTAATTCCGTATTCAACACGTCGAGAGAAAAACACTAAACATCCTGCAGTTATTAAAATGAAGGACCATGTGATGAAGTCAAACGGAACAGTGAAAAACTCTAATCCCGTCCCGGGAACAATCGGGGTTTTCCGACAATACATTAAATAGTTTTCGACCATTTCTATACTCAGCATAGCTGCTTTGTAAACAAACTCCAGTTGAAATGGTTGTCGGCTTAAATGAATGTCAAAACGCTTATGATCGTAGTCATAAATAGAAAAATTTAGACGCCTTGAAATCATATTCACAAAGACATCCGTTACGTCTTGGGAAAAAGTGCGATTCGTCCAGAAATCTTCTTCCATGTTCAAATTGAATACTTTTTCCGAATTTCCAGACGTTGTACCTTGATACTTCGTGTTGTACAAGTTTCGAAGTCGTTTCACGGTTGAAACGTTTGCAAAACCAGATATTACCTCCAAACTGAAACGATCCAAGCAGAGGAAGCAAACAAAACTACTTTCACTTGTTTCTACATGTAGGAACACAATGCTTACCGTAGTAAACCCTAGATATCTGGGAGGGTTGAAAGCATTTCTTAGTTGTTCTCTAGAATAGGTTTTCATTATGACATAAATTACGGATGAATCTGATATGTTTTTGAAGTACTGAAGTTGGTTTAGAACAAACTGTGCGGAATTGTTTACTGCGGGTATAAGGAAAACGTAAAAACAGTCAATTGTATGCTTGAAGTTGGATGTGAGTTTTGCCATGCTGTTTTTAGTCCATGGATTCGTAGTTTTGTTATTCCAAATTTTTGAAGTTGACGTAAACGAAGAAAGTAGCACCTGCACGTAATTAAATTGGTAATTTACATCGTAAAAAACAGAGTCCTCTTTATTATATTGCAAGTTTGAACTTAATGCAATTGTGCATTCGAAATGTAGCCCTAAACTGCCTTCTTGGCTGCTGAACGTTGCTAATAATCCCCAGTAGCACGGAAATAAAATGATTAAAAGTTTGCACGCGTTAACACAACTCTCCGCCATGTGTGGTTTCGTTCTGCATGCCTTCCATTTCACCCTTTTATTTTGTACTATTGTAAGATGGCAAGTAACGGAATTGTACTGTCAATTTCTAACTACTCGAGATCAAAAATGAGATTGAGAAGTAGTTTTACAATAGGCAAACGGTAAAGTACTCTCTAAAATCAAATTCAAAATGGAATTAATCAATAAGTCCGCATTCATATCCATATGCCGGCGCGGTGGTGGAAAGCCAAGTCTTTTAACCGAGACTATTTCCATTCATTCGTTCATGGTGGAACAAAGTAACCTTGAAACTCCCGAATTCATCGACTCTGTTTGGCATTGGCACTTGGGACTCGCACATGGGATTTCATTTCATATGAGTAGTATTATATAAGCACACACTCGGTTCATATCACATCACAGCTGCTCTCGAGGACGTCAAAGTGATTGACATTTTAAAAGTGTATGCCCGAAACCATAATTTACATTGATTTATAAACGGAAAGCAAAAATTCATACTTCAAAGGATTCACATATATCCGATTCCTGAATACAAAAATGGCAACAAGCTTACAAAGCGGTCTGCAAGGGAAAGTGGTTTTGGTCACCGGTGAGTAAGAATTTAATTCAAAAGTTTGAATTTTATGGTTCCTACTTTACTATTTGGTTCCTGTACTAATTAAATTACTGTTAATAAGTTCATACCGCTCAATTTATTAGGCGGAAGCAGTGGAATTGGAAGATACGCTGCTATTGAATTTGCAAAGAACGGTGCTCGGATTGCCATTGCCGGTCGACGAGAAGACGCCTTGAAAGAAACAATTCGAATGTGCATGCAACTCGGTGGTTTAACAGCCGAATCTGATGTAATTCATTTTGAAGTTAGTAATTTTTGTATTCAATTTTGTCAAAAAATGTTATATACATTCTTTTCTCAATGGTAGATATTCCCCATCGTTGCTGATTTGTCTGAAGAAGTGGATTGTCGTCGAGTAGTTGATGACACCATATCACGTTTCGGTCAACTTGATGTCCTTGTGAGCTCAGCAGGCTGTCTCGTCACTGGAAGCATTGAGACGCTGTCCTTACAAGACTACGACAAGCAAATGAATATTAATTCACGGTCTGTATTCATCACAACTCAGGCTGCTGTTCCACATTTGAAGAAAACGAAAGGGAACATTGTCGTTGTGTCCAGTGTGACAGGTCTTAGATCTGTAAGTTGCCCTTTTCATCTATATAAATCGTGGAACTATATGAACTCAAAAAGCAATGACATTATCAAGTTTATAATATTATATAAACTTGATTATTATGTTTAGTTTCCAGGCGTTCTCTCATATTGCATGAGTAAAGCAGCAGTTGATCAACTTACAAGATGTGTTGCACTGGACTTGGCACAATTCGGAATTCGATGCAATGCTGTCAATCCAGGTGTCATTGTCACTAATTGTCACAAGGAAGCAGGAATGACTGAAGAAGCCTATGCTAAGTATGCTTATTTTTCAATGCTGTTTTGTTTAACCCGAATATTTCATATTCCTTACGATTTTATTACGATCTTTCAATTTTCAAATAGATTTTTAGAGCATTCAAAGGCAACTCACGCATTGGGTCGAGTGGGAAAAGCAGAGGAAGTTGCAAAATCAATTGTATTTCTGGCATCAAATGAGCTTAGCGGATTTATGACTGGTGTAACATTGCCGGTTGATGGAGGAAGAAACGTTATGTGTCCGCGTTAAATGATACAACTTTTCATCTTTAGAAAACCTAATTCAAAACGGCAGCAATCTAATTTACATGGATTTATGATTATGACTAATACGTGAAAAAATAATTGCTTCATTAACAGTAGCAAAAAGTAGCAATATGGAAATGCCACATGGACATAATATCTGCCTTAATAAATCGAGTCTTTTGACGTTTACTTTACATTTACATGCTTGACCTTTTTTGTTTTTGCTGATGCGTTCATTATCATTTATCTATGTCTTACGTTAGCAAATTACAAGTGAAGTGGAATATGTCATGGGAGGAGTCAAATTACTGATAAGATGCAGTTAATACGTTAATACCTCCAGTTCAGCAAAATTTTATTTAATGAATTGAATCATTCGTAATCTTCGTCAGTCACTCATGTAATACCTGGTTGTGTAGTCGACTACGTTGAACAGTAAAAATAATACAAAATGAAGGCATTTTTTATACAACTGTTGATACTTTTAGTTATTTTACTCACTTTTGTGCTCTGTGAAGAAATTCCAAGTAAGCTTCGTCTTCATAGTTTATAAATTGCTAATGTAATTCCACAGTTTTGAATTGTGATTTTTAACTTTGAAACCCAATTTTTAGAAAAATGTACTGAACATTCAAATGGTCACGAGCCGTGCGATGCATGGGTGACGAGATGGTTTTTGAATGAAGAAGAAGGCAAATGCGAAGCAATAAGATATTCTGGCTGTGGCAAATACGGATACGACAATCTTATTGACTGCCTTTCGAATTGTGTGGAGTAGAGTAACGTATCACATTAAATGTCGTATTAATCTGTTTATTTTCATGTTATAAGTTATAGTTGACCATATTTATTTGCTCTGTACCACAGAATAATTAAAGCAGAATCATGTAACTATACTACTTGACACCACATGCACATTTAGATGGCTCAAACTTAATTTGCATCTTGTCAACTGGCCGACCAAATTTAATTGCACGAAATTCTTGTTCCAACCTGGATGAAAGATGGAAATGAGGAATTTCTTGTTCTATTTCTTGTGGGTTTGCATATCCGCCTAAATAACCGTTGAGTCGAGCTGCGACGTGAGAGCATGTCATTTCTTCGGAAACGTCAGCATTAACCCCAATTTCTGCCAGGATATCACCTCTTTGTCTCAGATAAGCGTGCTGATGCATGCTGCACAAAAAAATATTGAATTGGAATCATTTTAACGGACATAGTTCACCCTCACAGTCATGTTCTGATACAGTTTGTTAAACTACTTACTCCTCTGCAAGGTAAAATGCTGTAATTGGACAGATTTTTGTCTGAAGCTTTCTGTAGAAGGCTCTCTGAGCATAATTCAATGATAGTTCCGCAAGGTATTTCTGTTCTTTGGAATGATAATAGATCGCAGAACGGTACTAGATTTAGGGAACGAATTCACATGAAATTATGAAATTAGTTATACTAATTGTCATCATCATCAATAATATAATGCACAATCAGTTGGAGTCTCACTCTTTGGTCTTTAATGGGGAGAGATGGATCGTGACTTTTCCAGAAGGTTTCCAACAATTCAACATACGTTATTTGGCTCGGATCAAATTCAACGTCAATGGCTTCAGCGTAATCACAAATGAAATCATAAGTCGGGTCCAATGTGCGACCACCGGTGTAACCAACCCGCGTTCGTATTACTCCTGGCAAAACACCGAATCGGGCATCGGCTTCTATAAAACATCCAAGAGAAAACGTGGCAATATCTCCAGTTTGTGTATTAAATTCTACATCACATGGATGCCTTCCTTTCGGTCTCGGTTCCTAAATTCCAAATACAGTTTAGTGTGAGTTGACTGTGTAAAATGTTATGAAATCATTATTTTTTGAAGTTATATTCATGATAATAACGATTAGTTCGCATTCGCACATTACGATAATCGAAGTACTCTCCCTTTGGAGCCAGACATAAGCACTTATTGCATCCTACTATATTACCCATTTTATGAAAAACCTATATTTAATTGACATTCAAACTCAAGATTTCAATATAATGAAACTGACGAATGCTCAAACTGAAATGCATTGGAATATGGTTGCCAGTTGCCATTCATTTGTTTTGGTTCAGTTTCCAGTTGCTACTGACAAATAATGTGGTGAGAATGCTAAGAAAGCGTCTAGTTCTATCGCTCTCAGAGTTCTCCATTGTACTTTGGTTTACAAAAATCAAAGTGCCACCGGAAGTTCGCATTTGCAACAGAAAGTGGCAATGACAGACTTACAATATAGTGCAGAGTGCACTTGATGTGGATCACTGACATGATTCACTTTCTATATTCCAACGAACGAATGAATCAAGAATCAAGAATCTTTTCAGTTGATCAATGAACCGTCACCTTGAGTGCGAAACTGAGAAGACAGTTTTAAATATAAACTTACACATTGCAGCAATGGGACAGATAGCCCAAGAAGAATAAGGTAAATATGATACTTTAAATAGACTAATGTGTGTGTTAACGTGACAAGTGATAACATTTCTTCTTTGTTGTCTACCAGACTGAAATATTGAGAATTGTTTCATTATCGTGGTGACTTGATTAGCCTGTAGTACTGAATAATAGAATTCTCGCTAAAAATGAAGTTAGCTCTGCTCAGACAGAATAAAATACTAGTGTACATTATAGTTGGATATTATTTCATTCCTGAAGTTATTTTGATACCCGTGTCGTTGCGTAATACAGGATGTGATTATACCGGTCACGATAAAAACTCACCATGTCCTTTTCAGCAGTACGTGCAAGTTCGAAAATCATTCAGGTAAACGTGATTTAAAGGATTTTGCTCAACTAAGGATTCATTGTTGACATAAAATTCATACAGAATTTTTATTTTGCAGCATTGAGCACGTTCCGAGTCCGGCATATAGTAGTCCACAGAGCTCGAGCTCAGGAGTTGTTAGCACTACATCCGGGAGTGCGAAAGGAAGAAGCAGGACTAATGGAAATGGACCCATCATCGCATCTGCGAGTTCAAATCATCATGAAGAAGACTCAGGACCAAGTTACACAAAAGAACCTAAACTAACCGAGGAAATTGAAACGTACAAAAAACAAGAAGTCTATGAAGAAAAAGGATACCGTGACTCTGCATACGATCACGGTGCTTACGGATACCAAGGAGGAAGTCATAAAGAGTACCCAGGAGTTCAACAAGATCCTTCCCATGCTTCACAAAGTGTAAATTACCGTAAACGTGTCCCAAAAAAGAAAGCGACGATTAAAGCAATGGATTCGCAAGACGGAACTTCCACGCGAATTTTACAATTCGCTGCTTCTAATTTGCATGACAAAGCGGCTCACATGAGCGGTATTTATGCGGCACGAAGTGGTATTTATTGTCCAGAAGTGATTGATTTTGACTTGAATTCAAAATCGACAAAAATGGGAGAAGGTGGAGAAACAGGCGGACGTGGACCAAATCCTCGTTTGAAAGGACTCGGCTCCAAAATTGCATGTCTGAAAGAAAAATATTGGGGTAAAGAACCTTTGCCTAAACAAATCTTCTTGGATCCGATTCAATCCAAACATGCTACAATTCGTATTCCTACTTTTGAAGATTTTTATCGTGAAGCAAAACACGTATTACCTCATGCAACTTGGAGGACTTGAATATATTTCAATTACTGTATAATTCGTCTTTTGTAATGCCGATTTCATAATAAAATAAACACCATTGATCTAAATATGCCAGTCGTAATTGCATAAATATGTCTCGCGAGAATAGGAGAATGTAGTTTAATGTTTTGGATTTCTATCGTAATTTTTATTAGACGTTCAAATTCAAAAGCCCAAAAAGGTTGTTTCCACGCGTGCGGGGCAAAATGAGAAACACGGCGTTTTACTATTCTGTTCTCTTGTTTGCTGCATTGTTGACGCTTTCGGTGACCGCCGACGATCTTTCAAAAGACGTTGTTGAAATATCCACCGTAGAAAGCACACATTTTGAGGTAAGTTCACGACTTCCTAATCTCGTAGATTCCGCATAGAATGTTAATTAGCGTTCCGTTTTCTTCTTCTTAGGACATAAAGGCTCCTGCTGAACCATTAACACCAAATGACTACCGAATTGCTCAAGCAATAAGTAATTATTGTTTTCTTTTTAAACAGTTTTATCAAAGCTTGCAATTTCGTGTAAAAATAATCCTCCTGCCTTGATTTTCTCCAAAAGATAACATGACAACACCCACTGACAATGTAACGGATCCAATAGAAATGGCAGGACTCTTTGAAGGCGATATTCATATGGATCCAGAAGAAATGATCAGATTGGAAGAAGCTGAGCAAAAGAACGCCGTTATCTTCGATACAGCGAGGTGGCCGGATGGTGTTATTCCATATATGATTTCTTCAGATTTCAGTAAATTGCACAAGATACTTTTGGTTTGCACTTCTCTAAAACTTCTTTCCATGCACAAAATTAATTTTTCTGCCATTATATGGTATAGCTGCAAGAGAACGAAGTATCATTGCTCGAGCATTTACGGAATATCACAGACGAACTTGCATACGATTTCAGTCGAGAGAACTGGAAATGGACTACATTTACATCATCAAAGCTCAAGGGTGTTCCAGTCCTGTTGGAAAAGTTGGTGGACCTCAACCCTTGTCTTTGGGCGATGGGTGCATTTTCCCTGGAGTTGCAATGCATGAATTGATGCATGCCGTTGGATTTTGGCATGAACAAAGCCGTTCAGATAGAGATCAGCACGTTACAATACTTTACGAGAACATTTTACCAAGTTATAGCATAAGGATATAGTTCGTACAGTTGTTACAACATTCCATTAATATTTAATCATTTTGATCATTTTAAACCTACGTGATATTCACAGAAATGGAGCAGAATTTTAAAAAGTACAGTTGGTCGCAAATTCAAAATCTGACAGCGAAATATGATACTTCATCAATTTTGCATTACGGCCCAACAGCATACGCAAAAAAGTGGGATAAACCAACCATTGTTCCAAAAGTTCGGAATGACAAAATGGGACAGCGAAATAATTTATCGTCGGTAAAAAAAATGAAAACAATGATGATTGTTTTATGACCTCGTTTTTAAGAATTTTCAATTATAAACTAATAAGAAAACAATATACAAGGGATTAAGGTTTTGATTTCATTCAGATTGACGTGTTTAAGATCAACAGACTTTATGAGTGTGACACTACTGAGACTACGAGTAGTACTCGTCCAAAACCGGTTCCTATTTTTAATTCAGCAGGCTAGTGCACTTTCTGTTGCTCAGTGCTCCAAATTCCTGAAATTAGCATTGCAAAATTATTGCGGTTCGTATACAAACATAATAACCGTTGTTTCAAACCTTATTTTAGGTCAAATGAGTTGCAGTGACTCGCATCAACTATGCAATAAATGGGCTGACAAAGATGAATGCACGAAGAATCCAAGTTGGATGCTTGTGAATTGTAGAAAGTCTTGTGATGCATGCGGTATGACATTTTTATAAGTTCTAAATTCAAGTCCTGCGACTTGCGACATTATAACTTATGTGTCTGATCTTGAACCACTGAATAAACCAGGTTTTCTGTTATTTTAATGACACATACAGATTCCTCATGCTCCGATATGAACTTACATTGCTCGACTTGGGCAAAAAGTGGCGAATGTGACATCAACCCTGATTATATGCATTTTTACTGCGCAAAGTCTTGTGGACTTTGCCAAAGAACGACAAGTTCCGTCGGTAATGAGCTGTCAACTAATGTTGTTGTAGTTGTTGCTGTCATAAATAACTATGTACAACGTACAAGATTCCATGTTTTGATTGAGTATAACTTAATTTGTTTACATAGCAAGTTCATTGTCGACATCAGGTGCAACAAGTGCCCATCCGTGTGAAGACAGGAACAAAAACTGTGTCTACTGGGCAAATCATGGGGAATGTTCTAAAAATCCAGATTATATGAGTAATAATTGCGCAAAATCATGCAAGAAATGCAATTCTGCAACAGGTACCAAAAATGGAGGATTTCATGACAAATAACAATTAACACTGTATGCTTAAGTAATACTCAATTCTGTGTTTTTTAGAATCAACCACGAAACCTACGAATTCACCATGCGATGATCTTGACAGAAATTGTGCATACTGGGCCTCTCAAGGAGAATGTTCCAAAAATCCAAATTATATGAATGAGCAGTGCTCCAAATCCTGTAAATCCTGCAATGGTCCGTTTCTTACGTATTTCAGAATTAGCTTTCTTTTCTTACCACAGTCGTTTAAATAGTTACTTACTTTGTAATCATTTTCGAACAGCAACAAGTGTACCAACAACACCACGTCCAAAATGCACAGACAAAGAAAAGCATTGTGGTTACTGGGCTGCTCATGGTGAATGCATCAAAAATGCAAATTATATGCAAAGCAACTGTCCCAAATCATGCCATTCTTGCTAAATGTTATTTTTATGATGATTCCTGTAATATTGGCATATATTTAAGGTATGTCATTTAAATTCACTAACTTTATTTCCCATCAACGATTTATACAATCTGCATTTTAGTTTTTTGTATTCTCCAACTTAACAAGCCGTGTACTTAATTCCCAAAGGTCTTTTGCAAGTGCTGAATCCAAGCGTGCATTCGCTCTTGGAAATGGTTTCATGAAACGATACATCTTTCCGGTCTCATCAGCCAATTTTGGGGATAATGCGCACATTAGAATTGTATAGCAAGCCTATAATGAAATAAATATAAAACAAGAAAAGTTACTACAATAATGTGTGAATGAAAGTATAAAGTTATGTCATTATTGCACTATTGAAAATCATAGTTCACCTGGTCTGTAGTAACGCCAGTGAGTCTAGCCATAATCCTGGTATGCAGAGGCGTGTTATCCCAAATCGGGGAATCTACAACACCTGGACACATTGCATAGGTCGTGATTCCAGTTCCAGCGACACGTTTACCTAATTCCTTAATGAATAAGGCGTTCATGAATTTTGTATTGGCGTAGGGCAAAACATCTCCGAGTCCATAGTCTTCAACATTTTCCATATGAATGTCTTTCAAATTAAGATCAGACAGTAACTGCAAGGATGATGAGACTGCCACGATGCTGTTACAATACACATTGAAGCTAAGGACATTCCAAAGATTTCTAATGATATTGATAGCATTTATAATAATATATACCGTGCGGGTTTGGCAGCCTTAATATTCGGAAGTAATAAATTTGTAAGCAGAAAGTGACCTAAATGATTGATAGCTACGTGGATTTGGAACCCGTCCTTTGTTTTCTTTTTCGGATTAGCAGATCCGATTCCAGCTACATTAAACAAAAACTTGATTTTGGGGTGCTCGGTTTTCACAGTTTTGGCAAAAGAGCGCACGGAATCCATATCAGAAAGATCAAGTTGATGCACAGTCTGCCATAAAACCATGAAGATTCAATAATCGTCAACCATAATTCGTTATATCAAAAATATTAAGAAGGTTTTCATACAAGTGATTGGTTTCCGGTAGCGCTGCAAACTTCATTCATAGCCTTCTTGCCAACATTCAAGTCAAGACACCCCATGACGACTTTTGCACCTCTTTTAGCTAGATTTAATGTAAGTGCTTTTCCAATGCCTCCATCAGCGCCAGTGACAACTGCCACTTGTCCTTCGATGTTTTCTTCATCAGAAGAATCATATTTCACAAAAAACTTTAAATAGATTTGGGAAATGAAGCCGAAAATGAATATTTTTATCAAATTCAAAATGTTAGCTCCCATTTTTATTTGCAGAAACTTCAAAAACAGCTATAATTATATTCACAAAATTCACGTCTGACCACTGCCGTCTACAGTTTACATGGACTAGGAAAACGAAGTAATTAACTCTTCCAATTTATCAGACTTGAAACTTTAAACTCTTGCACGCACTGTGAGCTGAGCTTTAGTATAATAATCAAATGTCAATGTCCAATTATTATCGAATTGTGAAGAACAGTTTATCGTGAATCATGTCAATTGGAACTTGAAAAGGGGTATTGAGAGAGTGCCATTCATGCCGAGACGTGTGAGTTGTTTTATGAACTCTAATCCTGCTTGCAGATACCACAACTACATTTTATAATGTTTTTCCTTGTTAGTGTGGGATAAATTAAGAGGACAAAAACATTAATTGGTGTAACTCACGTAGTGCAAACCATCTCATACCATGGCACATTTTAAAGGAGATACATAACTGACTGAGAAGGTTAAATTATTAATACTGATAATGATGATGCTATTATGGCATATGAGAGACGACCATTCCAATTCCAACAACGTTTGGGATTGTGATCTCTCTCTTTCTCTCTGATCTGTGTATGCATAACATGTACCTATATAATACAATATGACTCGCAAAAGCCACGTGCAGTTTTGTGTGAAAATAAGTAAGTCTAATGGATATGAAACATTCTATTCTCACAACAACGAAACATGCTTTAAAAATCCAGACAACAATGCTCCTTGATCATAAATCACGATGCTATTTTAAGGTTACATGCAATCAGAATAAAGGCATAGGGGAATTGGAGACTGAACAAATAGAATCGCACCTTCATGTTTATATTCTATTAAATTAATAAATTGTGGAATTGTATATATAATGTGATAATTTATCCTTATTTCATCATGCGCTCACTTAATTCCCACAATTCTTTACTTCTCTTGGAATCTAGACGGTCATTTGCAGCGTGAAAATGTTTGAGGAAACGATACATTTTTCCTGTCTCGTTCGCTACCTTTTTCGACAGTGCACAATAGAGAACTGTGTGACAACCCTGCTCAGGAGAAAGCCCAATCATTTTGGCTGAAAGTCTGCTCGAGTATGGAGTTGTTCTCCAAATGGGGGTTCTAACGATTCCTGGACAGACACCGTAAGTTGTGACTCCACTTCCTTCCAGTCGTTTTCCTAATTCATGCATAAACAATGCATTGGCATACTTTGTGTTTGAATATGGAAGGGAATTTGCAAATCCAAAATCTTTCACTTTGTCCATGTTGAAATCGTTTAAATTCAAGTTTTCAAAAAGCTGCATTGAAGACGACATTGCAATGACTCTGAAAATTTGATCAGTATTCACGTTCATCTTCAACAATCCTTTTTCATTTGGGAACATATGATTTAATTGGAAATAAATTGAGAATAGAATGTACCTCGCCGGGCTCGCTGCTTTCAAACTTGGTAACAGTAACTTCGTCAATTGGAAATGACCCAAGTGATTGATGGCAACGTGCAACTGAACTCCAGTATTTGTCTTTGCTTTTGGTGTGTCGGTAGCTCCAATTCCCGCAACGAGGAATAAACGTTTAATTCGCGGATGCTTTTTCGTCACTGACCTAGCAAACTGCTGAATTGAGCTTGGGTTTGCCAAATCCAGTGATTCTACAAACTTTAAAAAAATTCTTTTCAATCATAGGATTTATAGTTTTTCTTTCAAGTGCAACATTTTTCATTTCTTACAAGATTATTGTTCCCAGTCTCCTCTCGAACTTGTTCCATTGCCTTCGTTCCAACGGATGTTTCCAAACAACCCATAACAATCTTGACATTTCTATATGCTAATTGTTTTACAAGCGCTTTTCCAATTCCGCCATCAGCACCAGTAACAACGACGACTTCATTTCCAATACTTTCCTCATCGGAGGAATCGTATTGTCCCAAGTATTTGTAGTAAATCTGTTCAACGAATCCGAATAGTACAACCCAGAACAACTTAAGAATCCCAAAGAACCCTCGTGTTTTGTAAATGTTTTTCAGATTTTCAGCACCCATGATGCCTAATGCTTTAAAATCTATGATAAATAATAAAATCACTGAAAGTATTCAAGTACGATACTTGAGCAAAATTTTCAATTCAGCATACTTAATGCGGAACACGCATAGCTGATTATTTAATCATGGTCATTTGGTCAACGGTCATAAGGATAAGTGTACGATGAAGTCAATGAATGCTTATCTGAATCAGTGCTTATGGTACACTTTGTGCTATAGTTCGATAAAAGCTATCGAGTGTATAAGGTCATTCATGACAAAAACGTATGCTCGAGCTTGAGAAAAACAGGAAATAAAATGATTGCAATAGTGAGAAATATTGTTTATTTGGGCTATGCATCATTACTTTACGACAAAGAGCAAATAAAAACAAAATTATACATTTACGATGTCATGTTTATCTTTTACGACAACGCACCGGCAACAGAAACATCTTCCTCCTGGAATAATGGGCATTTCATAACTGTACATTGAGTCACCAAGTCCCATAGCGCGACAGTGTAGATCCCGAGATTCCCATTTGTTAAGCCAACAATGCGACTGTGTCGCTGAGCATTGGTTAGAAATTGGAGTAGTTTTGCAATCATTGTCATCAGGTTGCGAACTCGTCTTAATATGCACAGTAGTGGCTGCTGCTGCCATTACGAGAAACAATGACAGAACAGCAATTACAAGTTTGTAAAGCATCTAAAAAAATGTACAAATAAATGCTCTGCGGTTAATAAATAATTAAAATAATTTATGAAAAAGTATTAATGCGTACCTCACTGACAGGAATGGGCAAGACGGATATTCGAAAATGCAATTCCTATGATCTGCACTGCCACAAGGATTTTGAATGAACTTCCTATTTTATAGTGTACGAAAACGAATGCGAAAACTTTAAGTAATCGAATATATTCTGATATTTTTATTTTTATTTGACTAATTTTTATTTGATATTATCGTTTACTTAAGATTAAATATGAAAGTGAAACGGTGCAATGATAATTTCAGAATTTCAAGACAGGCAGACAGGAATCATTTTGACAATCTCCAAATACAGGAAACAGTGCATATAAATGATAAATATCTTTAACTCTTAACTTGCTTTTTCGTATAGTTTTAATCCGACTCTCCATTAAGCTGCACAAGTCTGGCACTCAATTCCCAAAGATCTTTTGCTAATTGGGAATCCAAACGTGAATTGGCTCCATGAAATGGCTTTATGAATCGATACATCTTTCCAGTCTCGTTCTTCAATTTTGGGGATAATGCACAATGTAAAAGTGTTGAACAGCCCTGCAATGTCAAGTTATCATTCTCGTCATCGTCAACTTAGCTCTCAAACTCCGGTAACTTACATAATCGGACATAACATAACGCTTCCATGCATTCATTTACCCGTTCAGGACTAAGCTGGAACATGAATTCCATCGGAATCCTAGACCACCATACAATGCTATCGTTGATAGTTGACTCCACAAAACCGGGACATATTGCATAGGTCGTCACACCAGTTCCGGCTACGCGATGACCCAGTTCTTTCATGAATAATGCATTCATGAATTTAGTATTGGAGTAGTGTAGTTCATTAGCTGGTCCGTAATATCTCACTTTCTCCATATGTAAATCATCTAAACGAATATCTGCCCCGAATAGTGAAGTCGACGAGACTGAAACAACTCTGAACAAGTAAAATTATTAGTCATTCTAAGTTACAAGTTACAAGCAAGTTACAATTTATGCTTTTTGCAACGTTTAAAGAGAGCAATTTACCGTGCATTTTTGGCAGCTTTCATATTCGGTAGTAACAAATTCGTAAGGAGAAACGGGCCCAAATGATTTACAGCAACGTGAATTTGAAATCCATCCTTTGTTTTTCGTGAAGGATCAACAATTCCGATGCCAGCTATATTAAACAATAGTTTGATTTTAGGATGTAGCTTCTTCACCAAATTAGCAAACGTTCGAACCGAGTCCATATCACCCAGGTCTAGTTTCAGCACCGTCTGTTGAATAATGTGAATTTCAAAAAATGTATCAAAATCCGTATTCCATAGTTTATTGATTGACAATTTTGACAACGACAACCATAATTTTGATATTACCACATTACCAGATTTTCGTTACCGGTGATGGCGCAAATGTCATTCAGAATTTGCTTGCCTTTTTTAACATCACGACATGCCATGACCACTTTGGCACCGCGTTTGGCCAGTTGCAAACTAAGTTCTTTTCCTATTGACCCAGTGATTCCAGTGACGACAGCAACTTCTCCTTCGATATTGTCTTCATCGGAAGGATCATATTTTGCAAACCATCTGAAAAAGAAGTGATCGTATGTAAAACGAACTACTAACTTTATGGCCTCAAGAAGTGTGATTGTCATTATTGTATGTATTTAGAAGGTATTCTTAGAATTTATAATCCTTGCAGAATCTTTGGAACTTTTTGTAACTGGAACTCATTCACTCCCCTTGAAAAACTCGATTGAACCAAAATTCATCCTGATAGCATGACTTTAGTAGGAGGAAACTGTAAAGCAAACCTCTGCAATACTTACGAAACAAGACATTTTAATAATTTTTCGCTAAAACCGTACGTTTTCAAAGCCGTTTCTATTCTCAAAACGTGTAAACGAGACCACGCATCGCAATCATAGCATTATAATTTGGAAGACCAAATAATATGAAACCTTTTTTAGTGCTTTATACTTATAACGTGGGAACTAACTTTCGTCCCATACACGTAATACAAGGTTTTTTTAAACAAATTCTGTGCTAATCGTTAATACTTCTTTAAGTTTTGACCTGGCTACGACCTTGCTACACTCAGTGAGCACATTCATTCTATACATAGCATGCAAAAAGCAACCTGTTTTTGGAGTTTTGCAGTCCGATTTTTGTAATGATTTTATTTACATATCATTTTATTCATTAAAATTAAAAAACATTAACGTTCATCCTATAATAGTAAAAAAAACTTGTTTGCTTCATCGATTAGTAATTTCACCATCAAGTATTTTCCTTCTATCCGCTTTCGTTTTCCCATTTGTATCATATTCTGCATAATCGTCATCGTCTGTTGTCGTCGGAGCTTCAGTTGTGGTAAGCCGGCTCGAGCCGGAACCTGGAGGAGGTTTTGCAGAATTTACTTTCGCCGCCGTCGACTTTTCAATTAGTTCATCATCATCTTCTTCAGGAGGTCTGACGGTAATCTTCCCTTTGAGGCCGGTACCTGCAGCTTTGCTCGTGCTCGTCACTAAAGTCGAAGTTGTTCTTTCTTCTTCATTGTCATAATAGTCAGATTCCGTAGTAGCGGGTCCACTTGATGTAGCTGCTGCTGACAGTGTTGATTGAATATTAGTCCCAGTTGTTGTCGTTTTTTGCCTAGATGGTTTAGTTCGAATGGTCGTCTCTGAGGTGTCGGTTGAGACAGCTACTGAAGATGACTTGGTCGGTGAGGTTTGAGCTGCTAAGATTGTGCTGCTGAATTCTTCGTCTTCATCTTCGTCCTCATCCTCATCCTTTTCAGTCGTAGACGCTGGTACAGTTGCAATCGTAGGAAGAGGAGTCGTAGCTAATAGTTTCGTTTGTAGTTTCTGAACTGCGCTTAAAAGAACGTCAACTTCGTCAGGGCCACTGTTTATTCTCATCGGCATTTCTGTGCTGGTAGGATAATCAGGTACATTGATAAGCTCATTTAAAGTTAATGAGTGTACAATTGTTGTCGTCTCGTTTCCTGCTTCTGCTGCTTCTTCAACGGGTCCTTCGGTTGAAGTAATGGGCTGAATGTTTAAGCTCTGACTTCCTTGAGATAAGATACTGGAAAATGAAGATGGATTTGGCAAAGACAATACAACGGATGCAACTGGACTTGGAATGGACAGTACAGAGGATTCGGTTGGACTTGGAATAGACAATACAGAGGATTCGGCTGGACTTGGAATAGACAATACAGAGGATGTGACTGGAGTTGGTGTAGGCAATACAGCGGATGCGACTGGACGTGTTTGTTGTGGAACATTTTGTTGAAATCCGTCAGGAGCCTTACTGTTTTGCCTTGTTATCTGGGGCGTTTCCTTCTCAGGTGATGCTGTACTTTGAACTGCTGTCACCACTTTTTCTGTAACGCTACTAGAGCTTTCGATAATACTGGACTGTGGAATATCAGGATTTGATACACTTGGTGATAAAATGGTTGTAGGTTCTTCGACTTTTAATTCAATGGTGGTCGTCTCGGTCGGAGATGCAGAAGTTGTATTCAGATCCGTGTCTGAATTCAGAGTAGGGCTTTGAGTTGACATTGACATTTCCATTGACATGAGCATTGCCATTGCCATGCTCATGCTCATGCCTGCTGTTCCATTGCCGCTTCCCAAGGTTGTAAGATTGCTATTGGTATGAGGAAGAACCAAAGTTCCATTTTGAACCTTTTCAGCATAATTGTGCAATGCAATGACTTCTTCCTGGGTCAAATTGAAACTATCCAATACTGCTTTGTCAATTGTGTAGTTGCCGACAGTTCCGTTAACATCAACAGTTAAACTGCATGTGAAAATGTTGAGGAATCCGCACAAGGATGGTCTTGGTCTCGGTTGAATTCGCATAGGTGGACGTGTCGCCAATGCAGGCGTAGTTTTGGTTTGAGAAGTTTCTGTTGCTGGAGTTGTTTCCAATTCAGAATCCAAGGGCTCTGGAGGTTCGGTAGGTTCAGCGGTCGATGTTGTAGCCATTGTCGTCGTAGTCGTCACTCCCTTTCCTTCATTAATGGAATCAACAAGGGTTCCTAAGATTGATCCCACTTGTCCTCCATATTCCCCAGGAATCAAACCTAAGGAATTGCTAATGATAGCCGTTGTATTTCCAGCCAGTACCGAACCCACGATTTTGATTATTCCAGGTAAATATTCTAAACCAAAAGGAGCGTCTTCCCCGTCATCGTCATCATCTTGGCGAAACTTCTTTTCAGCTTGTTTCTTTATTTTCCTTTCTGTGATTTCTTTTTCTTTCAAATGATCTATGACATCCAGGATATCTTGACGAAACAAACTAGAACACATTTGCCGTGTGATTTTGCTGTAAACATCATGTCCTTCTATGCTTTGAGTATCCGTTTTCACTCCTTCAAGCTCGTTCGCCTATAGAAATTGGATGAGTAATGAGGTGAAAGGTTAGAGCTCAAATCGTTGTAAGCAGTAATTCTTATCTGTAATTCACGATTTAAACAAACAGCGTAAAGCAATGCCATTTAACTGTACACAACTCACCTTCGTTAAAGGAAGGGTGGGGGATAGCACAACAAGAAAGTAAAGGAGGCCGGACCGGAAGCTACTCATTTCCCGTTCAAGTTCTCCTTAATAATCTGTAATCTTTTTCAATTTCTCACTACGCTACGTTGTGTGGTGGTGTGCCCTAAATTCTTACTCAAGCTCACGTTACCCCAGAATATGAACTGATGAAAATCGAAAGTAACCAAAAAATGTCGGCTTTCTTTCTAATCCGGCTGTTCACCTCCACTTCCACTCATTTCCAGTGCGAGAAACAGATCATCCGCTTTGTGTTAGAATTAAGAGCACAAAATTGCAAATGTGGTATATTTTATGCTGCATACAATGGGAAAAATCCCGACTGATATCCATCTGTAATTGGTTTCGTGCTGAACTGGATGCACACACGAGCAACACAACGGCCCGGTTTCCTTTCATTGTCGATTTCTCTGCTCAAATCAGTTTGATATTCAATTATAGTATCCTTTTTTCCGCATCATTGTATAGCAAATCTGTACATCACTGTTCATTTTTTTGGGTTGAGCTTCAAAAAACCTCCGCTTTTCTTGGAACGTTGAAACCCATTCAGTACACATTATTGCAATTTCAACGAACTGCTCACTATTTATACGATCGCAGGCAATTTCTGAAATATGCATCCTAAATAAGTACAAGAAAACATAACGCGTGTTTCTAATTGCCTAAATCAAAATCATAATGAGTCCATATAAGGATGTAACCTGTTGATAAATAGCTTTTGATAATAACAAAAAAATGAGAGGAGAATTGTGCGTTTATGTGGTTTTAGCCAAGTTGGTCTGGCCTTAACTCACTTTCTACATAAGTTGGCAATAATGAGTTATGATAAAGCTGAAGCTACTTCCTTTTCAAATAACCATAATTTAGAAGGTAATTGGTTTCACCCTCCCTTGAGGTATTGCATGTGTAGCGAATCATCTTCAAACAATGAAAAGCTCATTGCGTCTCTTCTTGAAGGATCATTTTGAGAAAAATGGGGTTGAGCCTAGCTCCCTAATGTGGCAACTTGGACTTGGGTTCCTCCAACGCAGTGCTATTACAAAATTCACAATCAAGTGGAAATGGTCCCAGATGATATTGAATAGTAAGGTTTGACCACCTGTAAGTGACTTATAGGTTCAATTTGCGATCTCCACAAGAAAACAACATTCCTTGAAGTCAGCACGTATTAATGTAATTCTCTGTTGCCCCAGTGTGCAATGTCGATGTGGATGTCGATGTGCGACTGTTTAAGTAAAACATGAAGGGAGCAAGGCAAAAAGGTGATGTTCTGATAATGTGCTGTTGTACTCACAATTTCAAGAGGCGGAGGAATGAGGAATGCATTTTGCACGCAGAGCACCCCGCCTTGTGTGAGCAAATAAGGAAGATCTTACCACTCCGCATCACCTCAAAATGGCTATCTGTCCAGTTTCAAGCTGATCAAATCTAATCAAGGGAGGAAAAAGAGACTCGTTCACTCCGTTTCTCGTGTGAATACTGTCCTGTCTTGTCTGTGCAACAACAATGAGCAAGTCAATATCTGCCATCATCACCGTCATCTCATCTTCCACTCACTGTGAGACTCAGAGACATTAAGGAGGGAAGGTATTATTCCCATAAATGCATGGCAAACAATCTTTGCGTTTTGTTGTTGTTGGGTTTGTTATGTTATGATGTGAGTTTGTGTGTGTGCTTTATGTCGCCCACGCGTCCACTTCATTCATTACCATAGACTTCATTCTCATGCACATTTTTACTACCATGTCCTTCGCAGTTATGAAGAAACCATGCCAAAGTAATGCAATGGACCAATTTTTTAAAAAATGCAAGAGTGAAACACAAACACATCCACTATTACGACAAGTGCAGAGGACACACTTATAGTAACACACACACGTAACACCTGAAATTAAAAAAACGTAGAAACTAAAAAAAATCGCGTTGGTGTGGCAGTTGGCAGGCGACTATTCACACCTTACACGTTTCTGACATTTTGCACATTATGCTAAGTACAGTTCGTCGTAGTTCACACGCTCACTCGCTCATAAAATGTACAATGTTAATGTTTTTACTACCTTCTTGTGTAGGTTACGTTTACCATTTACAACCAACTAACAAAAATTCTACAAAAATACTAATAATGGTATGTTGATGAAGGGGTTACACCTACAAACTATACAGCAACAACACAACCACGTTCACACTACTAAACTCATTACGCCTTTTGAATAAAACTCCCGTCAAAAATGAAAACAACACCTACCATTTTTTTGCAAGTAGCTAAATCTAAGTGGATGAAGTCGGCATTAATTAGCATGCGTAATGCACAGGCGGAGGTCATTCATTTCCATTTCATCTACATTCATTCGTACTACACATAAATGAATTGAGGTTCTAGTACGTATTACATAATTCATTGAAATAGAAAGTTGTTGTTGACTTTTTGCACCAACTCAACCGGGACGGCAGTTCTGGTTCAGGATTAGTGTTAAGATTGATTTTTTGCCATTTATACCATTTATACGAGATTTATACTTCCATTTTCACAACTGTTTTTGCTGACCTGACATTCAAACTCCTAAGCTTAAGCAGTTTGCACGTTTGTGGAGACGAAAACCACGCACGCCACAAACACGGAAAATACAAGGTAACATATATACTGCAATAAGAAACAAGTACAAGTCAAAGTCAAAAGTCATCGACACATTACCATTTGAACCATAACTTTTTTGCCATTATTATTATACAACCATTATTAAAAAGGTCATAAAATTGGCGAAAACAAAGGAAGTCGTGTCGTATAAAAAGCACATTTTTTACACTTCATTAAAGTGCAAGTGTTGGAATTCCTCTACCGTTAGTATACTACGGCTTATGGCTATTTCTTGTTTGCGTCGTCTCGTCATCGCCGTAAAGTGAAATTGCTCTCTTTATTAAAATTACCTAACCGAATTTGTATTATACTAAAAATACTTTCAATTCCTATACGCTATATATGAAAAGGATCTCAATCTCAATTTTTAAAATGCTTCCGAATCTCAATGCAAATCTTCAACATCTGCACTTTTCATGCCAAAGTAACGCGAAATGAGTCTGTCGCTTTTATTCCATAAAACACGGAAGAAACGATTCTTTAGGATGTGAATTGTGAACGACTCGGTTTCATCAGCGCTTTTTCATATGGAAAAATGCCAGACTCAAAAATGCATTCATTGAAATTATACATCTTTCACGCATGCAAAAATGTTTTTGGTGCAATTGTGCACCTGTCCAAGGAGTGCAAGTCCGCCTGTGCAACAAAACGACACAAAAACACACCTGCACACCTACCTTCTGCTTCTGTTACGTTCAATTTTTTTTATCGAAATTTTTATACGGTTGACATTTTTTTTGAGAATGTGTTTCATGCCTTTAATTTGTGCCATAAGCGCCATAAGCGGATATAAGGATTTTCATGGATTTGGTATTAGGATTTTAAAAGTATTCAGTGTCAGGGCGGGTATTAATTTATTTATTTAATATCAAAATGTAAGACGATGATTTGATGATTAATAAAAAAAAGTGGTAGTAAAGTAGTTTTGTTGGTTAGGTTACATTGGAAGTTGGGGGGATTTTGGGGCCGTGAAAAAGAAAAGAAAGGGTGGTTGGTTGGCGGTGTGGGAAAAGGGGCGCAACGAGAGTTGGACAGGTGGCTCACCCCGCTTTAACTCACATTCTCAAAGCAAAGGAGTCCGTTGAAAGATCACCTCTCAATTGGGTCCATTTGTCTACACACATCTTCACACACGTCCGTCCGTCCATTTAGTCCAAATTCATTCGTGCTATAGACTATACAAAGACTTGTTGAGTGTGTAGTTTTGGAGGAATCTGTGGCCTCTCCGAGGTCACAATCGTGTCATGGAGAAGTCGGGATTATTGTATCCGAATATAGAATCAAAATCCCGATTATTGTCTCAAAAGCCCATTGACGCCGACTTCTCCGTCGACCCACAGCCGTTTGCAAGGTCAGTTCAAAATCCTTTATTTCACTCAAACATTCTCTTTGTGACTAGAACCAGGTGACCTTTAATCCACATTTAGCAAAGGTGGATGTCAATCTGGGATTGTTTACATTGCAACGGATGCATTCGGACGGTTGAAAAATACCCGGGAACCGTTGTTGTGTTGAGGATCGAGGAACACAACCCGGATGCAAAAACCTTCGTTGTATTCATTCACATTCAATGCCAAATATATTGTGTTCTGTTTCAAGTTCAGTGTCACTGTCAGTTTGTCAGTTCTTTTTCAATTTGTTTAATTCAAACTCTATTTGAATTAATTTGTTTTATATGAACAGTGAACATAAATAATCGAGTTTAGACTTTTTAATTCAGCGCCGCCACACAGTTCTTATTCTCGTCAATTTTATTCTATTATGTGTTTTATTAGATTTAGATTGCACTAATTTTGTTTATTGAATTTTTGATTTTTGCAGAGGCAAATTCGCGGCTGTAAGACGAGCCATAAAAAATGAAGACCAAATGTCGTTCGCTGCCAAGTATATTCGTAAACGAAGGCGTGTCACACCCGAAGAAGTACCTTTAACATTTTTAATTTTTAATTGAAACATTGAAATGAAACCTAAAATGAAAGATTACTGAATTTCTGTATTTGTTTGTTTAAGGTGTGGCACGAAATTACCGTCCTAGACATGTCCCGTGAATGTCCGTTTATTGTGCATTTATATAAAGTATTTGAAACGACTTTAGATACTACTTTACTTTTGGAAATGTAAGTAAACAAGGAAATTATAATTTAAAGTGTTTAATTTAGTTTGTAAATTGCATTACATTTCTCTTATCTACTATCTTGGATGATGTTGCATTGTTAAATTGTTATAATTCTTGGTGCATCGAATTACATAGTACATTCTGCACTGACTCGCTGACTGATCATGATCACGTATTACGTGAACACTAATGTGTGATCTCATGATAGCTTGATAATGAAAATGATTCAGCTTTATTTTCACTTGACTCCCGACTATGACCTTGATGACTTTGACTTGTTGTTTCATACTACATTAATTATCACGAATCAATGGATGAATATAAGAATAATGATAGGCTAGGCTACGTGAAAGTATAGCTAAAACATCAAAACATGTCATGATAATAATTTAATTTGCTTTTTTATCAATTACAGGGCGGAAGGTGGAGATCTTCAAACATTGTTGGATGCGGAAGAATTCTTAGATGAACCTATATGTGTAGATATTCTCAGAGATACTGTTAGAGGTCTTCAGTTTCTACATGAACGCTGTATCGCTCATCTGGACATCAAGGTACGAGTTGTCGATGATTGTCGATTCGTATTCTTTTCACTCTACATTATTTTAACTTTAATGATATTTTTATTACGTTAGTGGAACGTCGGAAATCCATTACATTTCAATGATAACTGTGACTTGGGTTTATGTGGGTTTCCCAATGACACATTAACTTTAAAATTATGCCGGCACGCTTGCATTCATGTCAAAGGGAGTATTAGTCCTTGGGACGCAAGCTTTTGTGTTTGTAGCGTCATGAAAACTGTTGGTTTTGCTTACTTTTGTACATTTATTATAACGTAGGTGGATAGTTAAATGTTGATGACCGACGGTTAACGAGCGTATAAAACGTAGTTGTAACTTAGTGAAGTGACTGCCTTTTTTGTCTGCGATTCAATTCATGAAAGTTACAGCCCCAATGTTTATTGTTATGATTATGACTCTTTTCATATTTTCTTGCAGCCACAAAATTTGGTTGTGTCTGGTCCTCTGCCTGGGGGTCGGGTCAAATTGTGTGATTTTGGCTTGAGTCGTCATCTTTCCAATGCAACAGAGGTATGCTTTTTGGCCCTAAGTTGTGAAATGATTTTACGATGATGAAATTATTAAATTATTTTGAATTGTTGCTCAAAGTCTATTCTGTTTGTGATTCATAGGTTCGGGAATTGTTCGGAACGCCCGAATACGTGTCTCCTGAAGTTCTTAGTTACGAGCCATTGACATTAGCTACTGACTGTTGGGCCATCGGTGTGCTCACTTATGTTCTACTTTCCGGTGTTTCTCCTTTCGGTGGAGACACAAAACAAGAGACGTTCCTCAACATTTCTCAGCGAGCTCTCACGTTCCCACTCGCCTATTTTGAAAATGTATCTGCTATCGCCGTCGATTATATTGAAAAACTTTTGGTTGTTAAGCCCAGGTAAATATACTTTTCACTTTTCTAAGTTACCCTAATCCAAAATCATACTGTACATTTCTTAACGAAAAACTGTTTTTGACATTTTCAGTGCGCGTTTGTCAGCGGATGAATGTCTGAAACATGTGTGGTTTAATATGGGATCCAGTAGCCCGTCCTTGTCCTCAAGTCGACTTGAACCAAATAATAATCATAATGAACATAGCAGTTCAAAGATAATTACGTAGTATTTAATGAATTATTAACTTAACAAATGAAATAAAGTATCTTTTTTGTGGAATATCGTGCTATAAAACCGAAATGAATTGGAAATTGGAATGTGTAGGTCTTGATATATTTTTACGTTGTTGAATGAACTATGAACTATTAGTGTCAATGTCAAACTGTCAAGATGATAAATTAAGTGTTCACAAATAAGTATTATCGCCATCGACTATTGTTTATGCAAACTAGTATTGTTATTATAGAAGTAGAATCTACTGTCTACATCTGCGAGCTTCTCTGACTAAATATGAATTATAATTTGACTTGTGACTGAAGACTTTGAAACTGTCCAAATTACATTAGTTTAATAGGAAATTCCGTGAATAAATTGTCACATGGCATAATGATTACACTATTGTTTGGTTTAATTCTTACAAATCATTAGGATTTCATGAATTTCATCAATCACAATCACTCATGTCATCATATCACCTTTGTTTGCCTTGATTTGGGATACACATTGAGAATCTTCGGCAAAGCGCTGCATTCAAAGCAAACAGGTGGAACTCGGGAATGTCGGAAAGTATTTTACACGATTTTACTACTTCTCATTCTCACTTTTTTTAAAAAGGATTTTAACATTTTAAGCGAAATAGTACAAAAATGGCAAATAGAAGCGAAGTTTCAGTACTTAGTGAATTGTTTCTATTTAGTGCTTGTATGTTCACACTTCCATTTGCAGCTTATTATGGGACATTAAATTATGTTGAAAATCATTATTCAACGGATGGTTTTAGTCTTCATACAGTTGCTCCTGTCTCTGCAGCTGTAGTTGTTGTTTGGATTATTATTGTAATTTATGTTTTCAAGGCTTATAAAGACCAGTCAAATTATAGCGAAGTCAAACAAGATTAGTAATACTATGAAAGCTTTCAAGTCATTCCATTTTATTTTCTAAAACATTGTGTAGTAGTACGTATTCGTGTCATATACGTGTATGTCTTGTCATACTTCTAGTTCATACGTCATTTCATTTCAGGATTTTCAGTTTTTCAGTTCCATTCCAGTTTCAATTCCTGTTCCAATCCAACGTTCGAAGTTTCAACATGGAATACTTCTTGCCATTTTCATATTTATCATTAGTGTATGAATTTTCTGCTATTATGAAGCGTTCAACAGAAAAATGCGTAAACTGCCTGCCTCCAGGTGATTTAGTACCACAACATTCTTTGATTCCAAAAATGTGTTAATAAATTAATGGAATTTCTAATAATTTTACAATTAATAGGACCAGTCGCAGTCTCGATCTTAGGAAGTCTGCATCAGTTTGGTCAAGTTTTGAAGAAGCGTAGTTATCTGACTTATCTGACCGATTTGGCATTGTTGGCTGTTGGATTTCACAAAATCCTTTGGTGGAATATCGTATTTTAAATGGGGAATGGCAAAAATGGGTGAGTCGGTGTATATTTTCAAGTGTCTTTAAAACATTGTACTTATAATTTTATATTACAATTCAATTGATTAGCATTTTCGTGTGCTTTTTTTCCATTGTTTTTCAGGTCATCTCGGTACCTATGAATAGCGTGGTGGCCAGCGGAAGTTGATTGTGGCGATAGGAGCACAAGCACTCCGATTCCACCCATTACAACATTGTCACCAACATCAGCTACGGCTACGGCATGGCCAACGACAACAACAACAACACCAGCATTAACCATCAGACAATAACTACCCGTCCCCCCACTACTCCTGAACCACCAACTGAGCAAACAACTACTACCCGTCCTCCAACTACCGCGGAATTGTCGACAACAACTCGTCCTTCAACCACGACTCACGACTAGCCCTTGAACAACTCGTGACCCGAATGAGTTTCAAAGTCCACCAGGTCAACCTACTGGTAACTTCCCGGATCCATTAGATTGCTCTGCCTTTTATTCCTGTGCTGACGGAGAAATTATTGGACATCATTATTGTCCCTATACATTTTTATGGAACGATCGGATTAAAAATTGCGATTTTCCATGGAATGTGGAGTGTAATATTCCGAGTACGACAAGGAAAAATATTTTATATTAATCTGGTTTAAAATAGTATTAGGACGGTTATTTGCAACAACTTGCCCACAAATAAAACCTCACCTGATTCAGTGATTAATAACTCGTACGAGAATGAAGCAATAAAAACTTATTGCCATTGCCATTACCCATTACCCATTACTCATTACCTATTGACGCACAAGGGTGCAAATCGCGCAATCCAGTAGTTCAATTTCTTAGAAACCAGCCAAAGGAAGAGCGTCTTTAATTTACTAGGTAAAGATACACGTTTTCCTTGCCCTACTGCAGAATCTGCAGCAAATAATCCATTAGCATAGCAGATGAAATGCATTGTGGTAACTTGCGTATCGCGTATCCTACGAATCCTATCCAAGCCGGCCGAGCCAATAAATGCAATTATTACTGTATCGACAAGCACTTTTATCTTGACCTTCCTGCATCAACCGCAACCTAATTATGCGTTTTGCACGTCAATGGATTACATACAGATTTCGCATTTCGCTACAAGGCGCTACTCAAAAACGTCAAATTTTCTGCATGCATAGAAATCCATTCACCCTGAAATGTATAAAAAGCTTCATGAAATTAAAAGTGAGCCTCAATACGTGTCTGCAAGTGCGAAAGTTTCACTATTTCGCATGGGACTGGAATAATTATCTATAATTTAAAGAACTATTATTTTAAATATAATAGATTGTCCAGCACACAAGTTGCATCACATTAAGTCAATAATCCTTTTCGTATTTTAAATGTAACTTGTTGAACGTAGTACTAATGAAGCTGATATGAAGTGTACGCTTATGACTTAATGGCGAATGGCGAATCAAAGCAAAATTACTCATTAGTGCCCTTTAATTTACAATTTAATAAATGAATATAAAAGCGTACTACTTGTTTCATAAAAGCCATACTCATGATGAGTCACATTGTCACATAACTATATAAGTCTCAAAAGTCTCATTCATATCCGGATAATGTGATCGAGAGGACAGAGGACTATTTGCACTTTGCACAGCGAATTGGGAGTGAACAATGAATGTCAATGAACTTGTATTAATTTTATCAAGTACTTTATAAATGTTATAAAGTGATTTATTATATTACCTATTGTAGCCGATACCAGAAAAACAATGCAACAAAGTATACAGATTAATAACATGATATGTCACATTAAAATGACATCAACCGATAGTGATAACGGATGAGGCGTTTTTTATAGATGTATATGCTGACACTGACAATCAATCGTGTCGAACACTTTCTCTTGAATTTACCTAACCAGACCATTTTTCGAAATTATTTACCTGCATTAATCAGTTAATTAATCACATCACGATGGCTGGAACTTCTGAGGGCAAACGGTGAGTTCGTGGAAACTATATAGTTAATAATTTCATGCGAAACACGGGAGTTTTTTCTTAAAAAGTGCATGGTTTTAGGATGTCCGTCCTTGAGGTGTCGTCGACGAAAGATTTCATGAAAGCCATGGAGTGCCCTGTTTGTTTGCAAGTGTTTGTTCCACCAGTGTACCAATGCAATAAAGGGCATCCATTCTGTTCAAATTGCTCAAACAAGTTAACGACATGTCCACAGTGTCGGTCGGATCTTTCAGACAAATCCCGTTGTTATGTATTGGAATATATTCTGGAAGTTGTACTCATTGCATGCAGATACAAATCGGAAGGATGTAATGATCCCGTTACCAGCTCTGACACACACGACCACGAAACAACATGCAACTTCAGGTAAATGTAGTGAATTATCAACGGTGTTACGCAAGTTACGCTAATATTTTAGTATTATAAAGACAAAATCTAAAGTTTTTGTTTCTCATTGTATTGGTGAAAGACCTGTGAAATGCAAAGAAGCTGAAGAAATACTAGCATGTTGCAACTCTGAAGTACCTTATGGTCAGTATCTTGACCATTTAAAAGTTCAGCACAAATGTACTTCATTAGCGAGACGGATTATTTCCAAACGGCAAATCATTCATGAAAATCGTAAATAGTTTAAGGATTCGTTACATTTTCTATGATAGTTCTAACAATATTTAATATACAGGCATTCATTTCTAGGATATAGATATGCATTTCGACTGAACATCATCGAACACGTAGGTCGACACTTTTTGATGAAGGTATGGATTAAAAAAGACTATATTGGCGTATACGTTGTTATGTTTGGGTCGGATGACGATGCGACTAAGTACAACGCTTGTATATACGTAGGCCATCCGGTTGACGAATCAAAGGTAATATTATTTGCATTCATGCATTCCACCAGATCAGTTATTGACAACCAACAAATTGGCAACTATGTAATAGGGAATATGACCAATCATCAAAACGCTAACATTTCAGGGCATTAATGTGTCCGATTTTATTACAGCGCCATGTTGTAAAGATTTACAACCTTAAGAGCTTCCGGGTATTAGAGTCCAATCCAAATTTCTTTTCCGTTAAACTTCCGAAGAGCCACCTTACTTCAATAGGACCTACGGTGAACGACCAAATCACATTTCATGTCAGTTGCATTATCCAATGTGATGTATTATTACAATTACATCGTATGTGAATCAAAATCATTAATCTTACGACTACGACTAGACATCGATTTACACTACGAAGGGTATTATAAATACATCTGAGCCTAGTCATAATAGGACCTTTAGTCTTGAATTACTTTGCTATGAATAAACTGTGTTTCTTATTGCATTTTTGCACAACTTTTGAGACTCAACCTTAATATTTAGTTCACTGCTTTGCAGTCATTTATTTTTAAGTTTTCACTTTTCATCCCCTTCGCAGCAATAGCAATCGAACATACATGCATACTCATCATTTTTCCGTAACAATTTGAAGTTGTCAATAAAATCACAATCACTGACAAAACCAATGTGGGCAACGTCAGAGCTTTTGCGGCAATGCTGTCACTACTACAGTGAATCAAGGCGATCATAGTCATTCATGACAAAACGAGATGCCCATTTAGTTGATCTTCTTTGAACTTTCATGCCCCATTTTCAGAATCTTTCTCCGGAAACGAACTTTTGAGTATGACCCCGGCACACGGAATTTTTGTGCTAAACGCACTATGAACTATGAACGTAGAATCTTGCTGTTATGCGAGAACTAGTGTAATTTTATCTTTATAAACATTTTGAAACACACACACAACAATACAAGCTAAGTTAACATGCGCACTCAAACACTCCTGAGAAGATACAAGTGAAACTAACCAAGAAGCTTGCTCGATGACAACTGATGGACTTTCGAGTTGAGGCACTCCTATGTCAGAAAGACTTCGCCGGCAACTCCTCGTCGTCATCGTCATCCTCCTTCCTTTTACCGTAGTACTCATGTGCCTTTCATATAAGTTCATGCGTGCATTCCTGCTACATCAGCAATCCTTTATTGCATAGCACAGGTGTCTGAACATTACTAGAATGGAACTAACCACAGTAGGCCTTACCGTTACACATTATTGTTCGTTTACTATCCAAAAGCATTAAAAGAGGTAGCACAAGAAACCCTTTCGAACACTTTAACGGAGCCTCAGGGATTCTAAAATTACTAACGAAATCAAATCAATAGATACACAATAATAATAATTATTAACAATTTATTTATTACTAATTATTTTCTTAAACAATCAAGTTGACATCTTATTAAAGAAAAGAACGCGTCTCGTGACGTCTCGTCATGTCAAAGTGGGTTTACACACATATGTTTAACAATACAGAAACTGAATGAAGCATGAATCTCAAATCGTCAAATCTAATAATAACTAACAGAGTATAATGCTATTTAATACAATAAATAATGTCAAGATATACGTTTAACATTGAACAATTACACAGAAATACTGGCAGATACAGTAATAGGCAAAAATAACAATCAGGTTACGGTCTATGGTTAAATCCTAGTTACAAAAAATCGCTTCAAGTTTTACACACGCTGAGGTACAAATTGTCACGGAAAAATGATGAGTATGCATGTATGTTCGATTGCTATTGCTGCGAAGGGGATGAAAAGTGAAAACTTAAAAATAAATGACTGCAAAGCAGTGAACTAAATATTAAGGTTGA
>JABASF010000678.1:0-34468 GCA_019776145.1 Harlomillsia oculata
CACGAGAGCCTCCAATGGCATTTCTTTGCTCTCAAGTGTCTCAAGAGTCTTTTAAAAGTACACTTTTAATGCTATTCGTTGGTTAGGTTATAGTTGTCTGTACTGTAACAATTCAAGGTGCTGGAACAAACAGGTTTTCCTGCATTGCTCGCACAGACAGATTTCATGACATATGATTACCATATCGCATTTTCATGACTATGATTCATTAAAATCTTCCAAAAATGACGTTACCTTTGCCACAATGTTCTTCATACTTGGTTCGAGCTGCGTCGTAGGTCGCGAAACATTTCATGTATTCTGTTTTACATTTTGCAACTTGTGTTCCATACTGAAAAACAATTATTATACATTATCTCAAGTTCCGGAAATTGATTTTACTCAATATTTACAGATAAGTCATATTAACATGTCTTGTATGTTTCTGCAACTCATTGTTGCGGATTCAGATCATAGTAAGCAAATTAAGGTCAAACGTGCTGAGATCGAAGTGGAAATGCAAACGCGAACTAACCAACAACCCAGACATAAAAACCGTTTGTACAACGAAGGAAAACAATGCTTTTCAGCCAGGAAGTCGAGGGATTGATGACTTCTTTTAGAGTGTCGACAGATACAATTATAGAAGGAATTTCGGGACTCATATGAAGGCTTTGTGTAGGAAACGTTTCCCAAAAGCAAAACGCTCAACTACAATAATTGACAATGGTTTTGCTCAAAGCAACTCAATTTCTCTCCTCCACATAATTTTATATTTTTGCGTTGTGTTTTTGTATTTAAGCGTGCTATTTTTGCCATGTCATCTCGGTAAATGGTTGATTTCGTGTAGTGGAAAGTTGGCATTGAATTCGTGTGTCATAGCCATAATATTAAGGCGCGTCGTTGCTTCTTCTTCTTCGACTTCACGGTTCAATCTGCTTGACTGTGAACACAGCAAACGTGTGTATGGGGAAACGGTCATGTTTTGCAAGCACAATTTGCACGTGCAAAGTTTATTTAAAGGCACGTCATTGTCTCACTCATTCACTATGTGCTTTTGTACGCTATTGCCATTCCGCCGCAGAGCCGAACGGAACCGCTTTTTGGAAGTTTCGTCTAATATAGGGATTTTCTTTATGTTCCTTTTATAATATACTACCAAATGTTTAACTGAAGGCAACATTAAAATCTACATGTTTGCTTGTTTTCTTTAGTCCCCTACATGTTATTTCAGTTCGCTGAAGAAACTAAAAAAAACTATTACTTCGAGAAACCTAGTTGCGAATCTGTCTTCAAGCAACACAGAAAAACATTAAAGAAAGAGGAAGTTTGCATCTTGTGATGTTCAATCTTCAATCGCCCTGATTTTTCTGGTTTACGAAAATTCGAGGATTTCTTTGATTAAAAGCAGTAGTGGCAGTGGCATTTTCCCCTGCCAGCAATACCCTTTGGCATACTTTTACATAGGACCTGATGATAGGAAAATGTGATGTCTTTCCATGAGCAAATACGCTTGGGATGATTTAAGCAAAAAACAATTTTAGGGTAACTCGAAAAAAGTCAACAGATGTGTGTACTTTCTCGGCTTGCTGGAAAATCATTGAGGAAACCAAATAGCATGCCAGGCATGTCGTGCAGTTTAACCTATCACATTTCATAATTGAATACACTACGCGTATTATACAAACTATATAATATAGTAACCTTAAAGTGATGTACTGCTCAATGCTTATAAGCAAAACCAAAATTTGAGTTACATCAACCAAGCAAAAATGTGGGTTGTTGTTAGCTACTCAAAAAATAATTAATTAGTGCTTATTTACATAGTTCTCATAGTCGCAACCACATGGTGCAGAATAATTACCTGATCAAGTTGTCCTTTAATCTTAACGTAGTCTTCATGAGACATTTTGGAGAGTATCTTTTTTTCTTCGATTAGCTCATTTAATTGCATCAACGTTGTCAATTGTAAAAAGTCAGAGTTTTCCTTCACTATTGTTGCGGATGATTGGACTTCTTCTAGGATGTGCAGACAAACTTTAGTCACGACGCTGTCAATAGAAGTGCTTTCAACAACGGTGGTTGAACAAGTCCCACTGTCGGTTAGACTTTTCATTGTTGTTGATGATGCATTTGACAAAGCATTAGAGTAATCTTTTCCAGCACGAATTTGAGAGTTGAGAAACTTTCGCAGATTTTCTAATACGCGAATCTCACTTTCCAAACGACCTAGAATGGCCTTCTGTCCGGCGTCCGATTGTAGGTTTAGAGCAAAACTCACGTTGGAACTCATGATGCGGTGCCCAATGAATTATATCCACACAATGTCAATTCATATATAAATAACACTCGTTTACTTGTTAAGTCTTCGGTAGTTTGCCAATCTTGCTACTTGCGTCTAATATTTCTGCATAACGTTGCACTGTTCATATTCATACTAATAGGTAGGTAAAGCTTGTTTAATTGTATTAACTTTATTCACGAGTGACGGCATGTTGATGCTATGTAAACATTGTACTGTAATAGAGTACAAACATCTTTTAATGGATTTTAATTAGAAGAAAATACTGTACAACTTTGAAATAGAAAATGTGTGTTTTTTAAACGGAAACAGAAAACGTTTAGAGTTTAAAGAGTAGTTTGTGATTGAACCTTAACAAACCTGAATGAGAACCGAATGCGAACGCAACAGGGCAATGCACGTTGAACGACGAAGACGGAGCGCAGACTTACTACTTACAACTGCTGCAAATATGTTATATCCGGCTCATTCAAGAGTCCCGGAGTGTTTGCCAGTTGCCCGGATTTGACTTAAGGATTTAGGGATAACTTCAAGTCAGTTGATGTTTGGTTGAGACGGGTGACTCTCCGAATGTAGGCCGGGATTCATGACTTGTGTCTAATGGGGGTCTTTCACATTCGGAGAGAAGCGTTCTCCTTCGCTCAAGTGTTAAATATAAAACAACGCAGTGTGCTGCAACCACTGACTGTTTCAGACTTCACCACTACTGTTACTCTTTCCTACATTATGTCACACGTTTGACAACGGCGACGACGACGAAAACACCACTGCACTAGCACTCTGTCTCCGGATATGTGCAAAAGGAATGATATACACTACTACTTATGCAACAACTTAAAAGAAGATTATTGTACTTATGTAAACAAGTTGAACAAAACTAAACGATGACTATTGATGCGGTGAGTAATAAGAAGATAGCACTAGAAAAACGATAGTATACAAAAACTCCCAAAATCTGAGATTGGCAATATGAGCTTCTCTGCTGTGTTGTTTATTTCTTCTTGCTCGTATGACTATATGGTTGTTTGTTGGATCCAACTGGTAATACAAATGAATATTATGTTTGCTATTAGAGATGCTTTTGTAATTGCAAACTGAGTGAGATGAACCCTGACTGTTCTCAACGTTATTGAGAAGGATGACCAAGTTTGTGACTTGCTTGCATGTGTGGGAGACTCATCCAAACTCGTCTTATCCATGTGGACTTCAGGTACAAAAGAGCGAGAGAGCGGCTTCGCGGCTTGTCTTGTCTTTTTCCTTTATTCCATCGCATCTTGATTGCGTGTGTAGCACAATATCACGGCCAAGCCCATAGGTTATGTCATGCACACACCGACTTTGCATTTTGCATGTGCGAAATCTCATTTAATTTCATTTCAGGCTTTCTGCCTCCAGGCTGTCTATGCTAACGTGAAGAGAAGGAATAATAATGTGATTGTGATGCGCACGCCGTGCGTTGCGTCTATTTTGCATACAAAGTCATTTGCATTTTAATTCTATTTTACATCCATTTCGAAATCTTTGTCCATTTCGTGCAAAAGGCAGCACAATTACAAAATCTTCCTCGCTGGATCATTTACGTTGTCTACGTTATATAAAAAGTCAAACTGAAACTATGTGCCTTATAAAAGGAACTGATTATTACATCAGAATCAAAATCCTAATTTTAATGTATAGCGTGTAATATTGGAAATAATTTTAAAGGGGAATAATCTCAGGGATAAACTTTAAAATCTTATNGAAAACCTTCAATGTTAACGTCAGTGCTAGAATAATAAAATTACTTTTTATGGGTCGAGTCGAGTGAAACTATGGATTGTTGTATTAATAATGGACTATTTTACGGGCAAGGAGTTCATAATGTACGACAGGGCAAATGAGGAAGTAGGGGAATTCAATGACCTATTAATTAGCTATTGGGTTTATAATACTTCAGTAACCATATTGTACTTTAGTGACGAACGTGAAGACATAGTGTAATAAGTCCAATTTGGACCTTTTCACTATGGATTCACATCAACGTTTTAAAATGGTAAAATTTGGAATCTTTGCAGTTCTGGTGATTTTAACATTTTCCAAATTTGGCATCGCTCAAAATGTGGAAGTGGCAAAGGATAATTACCTTTTCTATTTCAAAATGTCTGATTGCAATAGTACGAATACAACAACGTTAGCAGAAAATGATTTTTTGGGGGACTTCTTCACTGCTGCCTGTAACCGAAGTTCAAAGACCGAAGACGACAAAATTGCGGAACAGGATTTCAAAGCATTATCCAGTTTTGAGAGGTTCACTCAAAAGGTGGAAGAAAATCAAACTACTACGTACACCAGTATTACCAACACACAGATAGTTTATACATCGGGTTCCAATGACTCTGGGAAAGATGTGATTCGTTTAAAGAAATCGGAAGATAATCTGCCCCTGGACTTAGTTCATGCCCATGTTTTCTTACGGCGTAGCATGAATCCCAAAAAACCCCAAGACTACGTTGCATTATCCGGGTACATTTATACAATGTAAGTTTCATTCTCTTTAGTACAATTAGATTAACACTAATGCAGGGACTCGTGTGCTGCTTTGTCTCTCTATTTTTTTAGCAAAACGAATGTTCATCTGATCTGTTGTGGTTTGTGGTACATTTTCATAGGGATACAAACAAATCTACAGAATGGGACATTGTACACAGAGGCTGGAACAATCCAAATGGCAGCTTTGCTTTTCAGTTTGTCCCTTACCCAGTTTCTGAAGAAAACCAAATACAAGGAAGAGGTTTGGATGGAGGAACTACCACTACGACTACAAATAATAACATCAACATTGTTGCTCCTACCACTACGAATAATGTTGTCAATAATAATAATGGAGGGATGAATCCATATATGATGATGATGATGATGAACCAGCTGAAACAGCCGTCGGGACAATCATCGGGTTATAATAATAATGGAAATCAACAAAATTACGGGAACCAACAGTATGGACAAAATCAGTACGGGCAACAGCAATACCGCCAACAACAAAATAATAACTGGAATAATAATAATCAGCAGCAAGGCAACTATGGCCAGCAAGGATACAACAACAACAACAATCAATACCAACCACAGCAAAACCAAGGGTACAACAACAATCAATATGGGGGACAAGGAGGCGGCGGTGGTGGTGGTGGCGGCGGTAACGGACCGGATGACGACTATGAATATGAAGACGAGGAAGAGGAAGACGACCCAAATAGAGGGGGGAGAAGTAGAGCAAAGGGAAAATTTAAGGGCAGGAAATCGAAGAATGGCGATTATGATGACGATGAGGGACCAAAACGTAGGAGAAAGAAGGGCAGAAAGAGTACAGCATCTAAAGACCAAGATATTGATAATAAAGATAAAGACAAAGAAGAACAACAAAGGGTTTTGAAAGGACTCAAACTTGAAATTAAAAACGATTACGAAAACATGACAGAAAGCGAAAGGAAAAAATTTTGTGACAGCGAAAGAAAAAAATTGAGAAAGAAAAAGAAGCAGCAAGAAAATCAGGATAAGGATAAGCGTGAAGCAATATTTGATCCAGTAGAAGATGATTTTGACGATTCCCTTGTTACAAGAATAGTGCGAAAGGACAAAGGCAATCAATTCAACATTCATTTAAACAACGTAATGTGCTTAGAAGTACGACGTCGAAGAAAGCGTGATAGTGAAGGAAGTAAAACCACTGCTTCCGGCAATAAACCTTTTGATGGCATGAATAATTGTGACGATGAAGGAGGTTCAAAAATAGACCTATCCGATTTGACAACTACCGGTAAAAATGCACTGGTGGAACATATCCTTAAAGTTCTTCGAGCACAGTGTGTTGAAAATGCAAAAGACGCAGCCCTGGATTTATTCTCGGCCGATTTGGTTACCTTGTCAAAAAAATCAGTTGACATAAATGCAAAGAATCCTCTATTGTAAGTTCCTTTGTGTTTTGCCCTGAAAATATTTTACTTTATTCTATCCGTAACTTTATTTTCCTTATGTTTCAGACAAAGAAAGATTTTGACAGAAAGTGAACTGAATGCTTTAATGTCTGCTCATTTCTTCCACGCCTTCGTGAACGCTTATTTGGAACGGAAAAATGCCATTGAAAGTAATTCTACTGAATCTGCAGCGGTGGGTCCCACAGGTGACGAAATATCCCAAACCGTTGGAACCCTGACACTTATGATTCAAAAGGTGGTCGACACTTTCAAAAATACTGGCAAACGTCACATTTATCAACTGGCATCCAACCTGCGAACGATTATTAACATTAAATTCCTTGGGACCAGCATCAAAGACAATGCATTGGGTCAGGAAAAAACCTGCGATGACAAATGCAAGAAGGATACACAGATAAACCAAAATGATCGAATTCAATTATGGGCACTCAACGAATTTTTACGACTTGCTAACATTCCTTTAATCCTGAAAGCGTCATCTGCCAAATCAGCGTTTGAAGAAACATACAAATCCAAGCGAGATGCAATCAAGCCACTTGCACAAGAAAAAGGCGTTGTACTTGATACCCTGTCTATGTGAGTATTCGGTCATATAGGATTATTTGTCTCAGAAATAATAAATTTGCTTCGATAATCTAATTTGGTTTCTGAAATTTTAGTCAATAATAAAAGATTCCTCATTGCAATGAATTACTATAGTATATTACTATTGCTATGTTACATTTTACATCGCACAATTAATTATGTTTCCTTTCATACACTTACAAATTAGTCCATTCATTTTGTAACTATACTCTACTGTATTCTTCATGAGCAATAATAGCCATTTCATTTCATCTTCCGCAACCCTTTCAATTAATTCTAAAGGCAATTCAACTGTGGCAACTAGTTGTTGACAAACAGTCATCATTCATTGTATCATTTCTATTGATACTTATTTCTGGGTTTCCGACTGGTTTCAAGAAGACGAAGTTGAAAATAGCAAAAATGGACGTACTTTCTTTAAGATTTTCAATTATTGTTATTATTAGTGTTCTGTTAAATTTTCAACATTTGTGTAATGCGAAAGTATCAAATTTTACTGAAGAAGAGGCCATCAAAGCCATTCAAAATAGTAAACAGCTTTTCAGTGGTTTGAAACTTGAAAGCTTTGAAACATTTCAGCGGAAGATTGACCGAGCTAATGGTGAGACTACTTTCACGAGTGAATTAAAATCAGACTTTATGGTAAAGCGTGCTTCAACTACGAAAAATGATTTCATCATTCTTGATCGGGAGGAAAGTAAACCGAAGACAATGCATCCAAATGCTTACATTGTATTTCTGGCTGTTCCAAGTTCGACACGCATCTTTACGGGACACGTAGCTACTGTTCGGTGGGTCATCGTTTTTTCGTTAATATTTCATACATTTTTAGAATCCTAAATTCAGTATACATAATTGTTGAACATTAATATTCTTGTGTAATTATTCAAAGATCGTTCGGGGAAACTTTAATAGTGGAATGGACCTCATTTCGATCAACTCCTTTCAAATACTTTGGAAGTTTTGCATCACTCTTCATTTCGCAAGCAGAAAATGAGCATGCAGTGCCAAGTGGACGTGCAGTTGAATCTGCTCCTGACTCGATAAAAAACTCCTGCACGAAAACTGGGAACTTTCCCATGGAGGGGCAATGCACGAAATACTACGCTTGTATGAAAATTTCAGGCGGTGTGATAAAAGCAAACTATGTGTATGGCTGTAGACCCGGATATTACTTTGACAGAAATAAGCAATTTTGTAGTGTTGGAGTCTGTCCACCGCCGCCACCACCAGCACCACCAACACCACCAACAGAAGCACCAACTACTGTTGCTCCTACAACGTAAGGATTTTACAGTATAAATTGTTATATTTCATGTATTTCAACTTTGTGACCGGAGTATAATACAATTTTTGGATTATTTCTTAATGAATTACGCAAATGTAATTTCCCATTCAGCATCATCAACAATCAGAACATTGTAAACAACAATGTAAATGTCTACGCCCCAACTATCATCAACAACGTTGTGAACAATAATATGGATTTCGGAGCATTGTTTAATACCCTTACTCCAGAACAATTACGCATAGTCGCAATGACTGCCCAAAAGTACCCACAGTCAAATCAACTGTTGCAGGAAACAGGAAACAATATGCCACCTGAAGGTTATCCTTCGCAAATGGACAATAATCAAATGGGAAATGGATATCCGCAAATGGGGCAAGATCCACAAATGGGAAATGGATATCCGGAAATGGGGCAGGATCCACAAATGGGTCGTAGTGTTTCCCAAACTTCAGAATCCAGTAGAGCCGCCGGTCCCGAAGAAAAACTGAATTCTACTGTAAAAGAGTATTTAGAAAAACTCCCATTCATTGGTTTGAACACATGTCCAGTGCTTCAAAGTCCGACAATAGAGTTGCTTAAGGTATCTGAGGACGCTTTGGTGGACTATTTGTTAGTACTATTAAGGGCTCAATGCGTTACAATGTCTCACTTACAAACAATCAAGCTGTTTGCAGCTGGATTCGTGAAACAAGGAAAAAATGAAATGGAACTGAATAGCACCCAGCCACTTTTGTAAGATTCCATTTTGCTCATTTCCAATTCATCATCCTCCAAAACCATTTAAAAAGTTTATCATGTACTTTCACAGTCACCAGGACATCATGGAAGAAATGGATTGGTGGGACTATGCCTCGTCTATTTATTTGGTTTCCTTTGTCAACTCAATAATCGAGCAAGGAAAGAAAAACAATTCGTACTCTTCTCCAAGTGGAGCTTCCATATCAACAACAATGGACGTCATTACTTCCTTAGAACTACATTTAATTAAAACATTTTCCAGTACCGGAAAACATCATGTGATTAAGCTGAGACATATATTATATAATATTCTTCGCGTGAAATTCTGGTACAGCTGGAAAGAAGAAAAAGAACGTGCTCAAGAAGATTGCACCAATGAAAAATGCAAAACACTAAAGGAAACTAGAGTCAACGACAGAATTCAATTGCTTGTCCTCAAACGTTTATTGAGCGATGAAGAATTGAGTTCTGTAGATCCTTCTGATGTAAGAAGTAGCTTCAAAACTTTGTACAAAAAACATGCACCTGAACTCAAAGAAACAGCAACGAACAGCACAATTCCGTTTTAGTACAATACTAATTTGAATAAACCATTCTAATTAACTGACATTCGACATGTAATGCCCGTGTATTTATACTATCAAGCAGTATAACTTCACGCGATTTAAGTATGGTGTAAAAACACGATCGGTACAAATCAAAATTATATGTACTGCTCTCAAAATAATTTCTTAGAAGCTACATTAAATGCTAATTAATAAATCTAGAAATCAACTTGCGTCATCCTGTAATTTTAAAAATACTCTATAGATCTTGAATAAATTCATAAACTACTATGGCAGTACCAAACGTTCTGATTATGATTTTGTTTCCTGGAAAGTGCATTCCACAGAAAATGCAAATACAATTTATACAATACTTTTTGGCCTTTGAGCATTATCTCAACCCTAATTTAATTCCCGTATGAGATATTGTTCTAAGTTGCATAATGCCTTCAGCAAAATTTAATGAAAGTAGACTGTTGAGTTTGTTTGCACAACACTCACCAGCTCCCAATTCCCACCAGCTCATATTTGTCTGAAAAATACTGTACTTCATTTGACCATGACAAATTGTCAACAATCTTACTGCAGTACGCTCCGTTTTGAACACTAATTTTAGGACTTATCCGCCAAGCTACTTCATATTGATGATCAAGACTTCTGGTAAACCATAATGCAAATTAAGTCTGAAAGCTGCATAGACAATTTAGCAATACGTGCGCAAAACTATGACCATAAAATGTATAAAGCAATAATTAATTAGGAAAAGAAGTGAGTTTTCATATGCATTGCATTTGTAATCTATTCATTTATTTCTGTTATGTGAGTTTGATACACACTTTAAAATGGTTGCAATATTGTTTTTTGTAGTTTGGTTAGCTCGTCACGCTCCGTGTTCACCAACTTTAACTTCTTGGGGCATTCATCCTTGCAAGAAGACTTGAGTTCTTTTGTTACGTCATCGTTGCTGGATAATTCTTCCATTATGATTTTATTCAGAATATTGGACGTTTTTACCAGATGATACTGGATAACAGTTTTGTTTTGTTCGAGTACAGTTTTGACAAGCTCCTTCAATGTTTGCACTGTGAATGAAGTCGTGTCGTCTTTAGATTTTTCTACTTTATCATACGAATTTGAATAGGCCACGAGAAACAACGCAGAAATAAAGTCATCCCACTCGTCTTTTCCTAAAGCTTTTTTTTGGCTATAAGAAAATAACAATAACATTTCATGAATGTTACAAAATTTCGATAAAGAGTTGTTTTTTTAAAAATACAATTGTATAGGTTAGTACAATAACGCATTTGACGTCTCCAGAACAAGTTCCATCCCCTTGTTTTTCTTCACTAAACCTTTGGTAAAAAGCGACGCAGTGTGCTTCTTCAGCTGAGATATACAATTGGTCTTTAAGGTTGAAAGGAGAAAGTCCACCAAGCCGTCAACTTTTTCTATATTTCTCTCATCCGTACTTGCTTCGCAAGGCCCAAACCATAAAAATCCAGCGTTGGCTGAGGACGAGACACCTAAGGCTCGTCCTTGTCCACCAAAAACATCCCCGCTTCGAGTATTGATGTCATCAACATTTTGTTTGACATTTTTGCGCCTTATGACCTCATATTCACTGCGAGTCCTGGTAATCGTTTCAGTAAAATTGCGTTCTTTTATAATGTATTCATCATCACTATATTGCTCAAATCCTGGTGGACGTCCACCGCGACGGCTGCTAAAATTTTCATCGCGACGCGTGTCGTTATTGGAAGAGTCTCCTCTATACTCTTCATACATACCACCTTGACCTCCTCCTTGTCCTTGATATTGTCCACCTCCTTGACCTTGATCTGATTGTCCTCCTCCTTGATATGATCCTCCTCCTCCTCCTCCTTGATATGATCCTCCTGCACCTTCTCCTCCTTGATATGATCCTCCTCCTCCACCACCACCTCCTCCTCCTTGATATGATCCACCTCCTTGACCTTGGTCTGATTGTCCTCCTCCTCCTTGATATGATCCACCTCCTTGTCCTTGATCTTGTCCTCCTCCTTGTCCTTGATCTGCTTGTCCACCTGAACCACCATTCCCACCCTCCGGACTGCTGGCAGCTAACACAGTCATAACTTTTTTTTAAATCTTAAAATAATTTTACCCTAATCATTATTTACAATTTCAACGCATAAAATTAACTCTTGTCTAGTTGTAAAATATGGAAATATATATCTACTTTTACATACTCCGTTATTACCCTTTAATTTTTCCAATCTTTGTCTTTCTTCCTCTTCTTCCTGTTTTTCTTTTTCGTATTCCTCTTTTGTTATTCCATAAGTTTTCTTTGTCTCTTTCTCTCGCTTCTTTTTAAGTATTTCTTGTAACCTCTTGATGGCATCCGCGGATATTTTCGGATCTGGTTCACTAGATTCTTCGGGTTGTGCGCTAGCGCTAGGTTGGGAACCCTGGTCTGCACCGGCATCTGGGCTTTCTGCCCCAGAGTCAGGAGCGTCTTGGCTAGCTGCACCTGAAGAAGCTCCCGGTGTCGCCGCAACACCACCCGGTGCACCTGCAGGTGCACCACCAGCGACAGGAGCTCCACCAGGACGTGCGGCGGCAACGGCAGGCCCTGGAGGTGCAGCAGCAACTCCTGGTCTCGCTCCAGCGACAGCTACTCCAGGTGCCGCTCCAGCAACAGCTGCTCCAGGTGCCGCTCCAGCAACAGCAACTCCAGGTCTCGCTCCAGCAACAGCTACTCCCGGTGCCGCTCCAGCAACCGCTCCTCCAGGTCTCGCTCCAGCAACCGCTGCTCCAGGCCGATACACAGCCGTCGCCGCCGGTTGTTGTTGTACAATGATAACTTGCCGTTGTCCATAGTTGAATCCCCCGCCGTAGTAGCCTCCTGAATACATCAATCCTCGTCCTGCTCCAGCAGCGGGGTCAAGAACGAACGATGCTGGATAGGCTAGTGCGTTGGCAAATGTTTTAGTGTGTTCGTCATCCGATCCGTACGAGTCGAATTCCACAGTCGAGTCTCTATCATACAGCAAGTATCATGTTTCGTTTGTAAATAATCTCATACATGCTCAATCAAAACATACCCATTTAACATTGAATGTCAAAATCAGTTTCGGAGTGATTACCTGACATATGCCCTGAGAGCCTGGAAATGTGTACTATCATTAGAATGATTAGAATGTAGTACTACATAATGCTTCAATTTGGAACTTGGAAATGTAAGAGAGTAATTTTGGGGAATTATGACATCCTTTCCTTTTTCCGACTTTCCATTTAATTTCTTGGATGGGTTGCTATCACACTGAAACACGTCTGTTCCATTTTTTGTATAGTTGAGAGCACCAATCGTAGTTCCAGGAGTAATCCAAGCTAACGCTTCAGTAATTTTTGACAATTCATCTCCACTTGTACTGCGTAGTACATTAAAAACGACAAGAGTTAAGAAAAGACAACAAGTTTTGGTTTCCATCTTCCCAGACGGAAACCTAATCCTAGTAAATAATTTCTTATGAAAAATGTACTGGTAATTGGTACTTATGGAAAAAATCCTTGAATGCTTGAAGTGCTTTGTTGCAAACTTACAATGGTCTTTGTCAACTTCGTCAGCACACTGACCTAATTGACATTATTATAGTTACTGCTTCCGTATTACAAATTAAATGAGTTCAAACGCCTAACAAGGAGCATCGAACGCAATGTATACATTTGCATTTAATGTATGCTGATTTATTCGTTTTAAATTCAAAGAGTTACATTGTCGATTCAAGGAATAGAATTTATCGAGAATATTTATTTTTCTTCCCTTTTTCTTTGTCTCCCTTTGAAGCTTTCCTATTCAGCGGTTTGGTATCTTCATCCTCATTAAGACCGCTTGCATTTCCATTTTCATTGTATTTTGCTTCCGTTATGAGGGCAATAGTGTTATCCAAAGATTTCACATTTAACATTTTCAAAAGATGAGACAACTCAGTTTTGTCCGATTTATTCATCTGCTTGTCCGATTCACACTTGGTCCTGGTCTTTGCACACTTTTCAAGCAATTTTCTTTCCTTTTCATTTCCTGCTGCTTTGGACTGCACAATTGTAGTTAGCAACTTTGTTAGCTTAATTATGTGAGGTTCACCGGCATCTGTGAAAGTATTTACAACATTTTCAACCAATAGCTTTAACGTCTGAAGTGGACGAGAAATATCTTCAGACTGGACTTTCTTATGACTTTCAACTTCAATGTACGCGTTTGCGTAAGCGACAAGAAAGAGTGCGGACGAATACTCCAACCATTGCTCTTCATTCAGAACTTTTGAGGAACTGTGGATACAATGATATAGAAATTTAATAATTTAATTAAATATAAAATAGTTAAAATATATTTAAAATATTTAGTCATTATGGTTAATATCAAGACTTTGAAATTTGATTTACAAATATGGATGAGTTGGAACGATTTCTAAGCGATTTCCATTCCCAAGTTTAATGAGCTTTTTTTTGAATAACCGAAGAGCATTTTCTTTAGCCTGTGGTACACATTGAGATTGCAGAGTTTTGAGAAAGTATTCAATGAATTCATCTTCAGAGCGAGCTGCCCATTTCTTTAATGAAGGAACTTCTTCTTTGTTGCAAGGTCCCCACCATTTGAAGGCTTCTGATTCAGGTTTCTGGTGTTCACTTTCATCTTCGTCAGATTTTGATGTTTCCGTTTTCATATTTTTAAACTTCTTTGATGGTTTAGTTGTCGCTTTTCGAGCCTTTGTAGTTGATTCCTTTTCTTCATCTTCTTCCTTGCTCTCATCCTCTCGAGTGCCTTTTTTTCGGTTGGATTTATTTTTTGTTGTTGATGTAGTTGATGATGACAGTCCACACATTATACCAAAGCAGAAGGGCCCAGTTGAGTACGTGGTACTGGAAGTTGAAGATGAGCTCCCGTACATTTGTCCCCCGAACATCGGTGATCCATACTGAGTGTTGCCAAATGGCAATGTTTGGTAGGTTGAATATGAAGCGCTGTTTTTGGGTTGAGCTCGTGACGGACTTGAAGTTTTCTTTTCATCTTTAGATATTTTTCCTTTTTTCTTTTGCCGTTCTGAAGTGGGTTGAATTTTGATTATTCTTTGGCAAAAATAGTCTCCTTCGTCACAGCTTGAAATTTGTGGATTAAAATTAAATTCTTCTGGACATTCATAAATGGCGTATTTGAATTGCCCTTTTGATATAAAGCAATTGTAGTACTCGTTACAATTTTCAGGATGCGAAAACATTCCAGCGTACATACACACAATTCCGGGTGGAGCTTGACTTGCCCACCCAGTCGAAGTCGACCCAATTGCTCTTCCTGTTGGTGAATCATCTTCCTCCGGTTCGGCTTCAGAGGAGATTGAGCCAACCGTTGCAGGCGCCAAGAGTTGGACAAAACTGCCATTCGGATTATGCCACTCGGTATTGAAAAGGTCCCATTCGACGCTTTTGACGCCAAATAAGTGCCTGTAGGATAATAATAAACAACTTTAGAAAAACTGTGAAAGATCTTTCGTGTATTAGGTTAAATATCCAATTTTTGTTATAAAGCTAGTAATGCTTATGAATGCCATTTTGGTACCGTATGTGCGCAAGATGTGCAGTGTAGTCTGTCTGGAGTCTCGGTGACTGTCTCAAAACCACGTACGTATCCGACTGGTTTTTTCCAAGTTGATCTTCTGCTTTTGATAAGATTTGGAGATTAGATCCATCGTCCATCTTGGTTCTTACAAATGAAAAATCAGGTCTGCGTGAACTTTCATAAACGGTTGGTGCCGTTGAACCTTCAATGCGAACAAAGCTTTCGTAGCCATCTGATTCGATATTTGATGGGAACAACTTATCCGCTGCACGAATTAGTTTTTTCACTTCATCGGGAACATCACCCGAATTCACACCTACAATAAATATTGTACAAATAAGTAAATAGCAAGATTTCAAAGACATTTTACCCCAATAAATACTACAATTTTTAAACGTCTTGCATGATTTCTTTAAATGTACTGCAATACAATTGTCAATTTGTTTATGGAGTATAATAAGACCCACACCGTGCTTCATGCTTAATGAATGGAAACGCTAAAATAATAGTGTATTAAATTAGGTTTACGACACTTCCTGTTTACAATAGAGCTATGAATAATGAATGTAATTCTAATGGTGCACCCAGATTTGCCCTACTGAGTTCAGAGAACGATTTAACTAGCTTTTTGTGAATAATCAAGGATGTTTACTAATAAACTCAAAACTGATAACTTGTTTTTATTCTAGAATTATATTTTTAACAATTTGCCAAAAATAATGCATTATTTAAACGGAGGCAGTAGCATTGTACATTTGGAAGAAAAGTGGATTCATAGCTTGAGCCCAAGCAACATAACCACCAGCTTGAAGATGAAGCAAATCAGCAGTATAATAATTCATGTTGAATCCATCGTCTCCTTCACAGAACGTGGTGAACATGTCCAAAAACCTAATGTCGTTTCCGTTGTCAGCAGAAGCCAAAGCAACGTTGATATTGCGAACCCGGGCGTTCCATTGAGCATTGGTACGGGGCAAGACACCCAACAAGAGAATCTTGGTATTTGGCATTCTTTGCTTCAAAGCACGAACGCAGGACAGAGTTCCAGCAGCAATATCATTATCGGAGTTAGATCCCATGTTATTTGTTCCGATCTTGATCACGGTCACCTTGGGGTTAAGTCCTTCGATTTCTCGGTCAAGAAGTCGCCACAGGACATGTTCGGTACGATCACCGCCGATTCCGTAGTTGGCAGCCCCGAGTGGTGCATAATATTGATTGAAAGTGGTCAGACCTGTGCTTCTCCAAGCATCAGTAATGGAATCACCATAGAACAAAACTGAGATGTTGGCCCTGTTTGCAATGGTGAAGTTGACGAACCCTTCGTGGCGGGTGTACCAATTTTGATCTTCTCGTGGGGAAGGAGTCCAAGGATTACATGAAATCCCTATGTTTCAGATTCAGACATAAAATATTACGTTTAAGCATTCATGTACAAAGATGTACATTAAAAAACAAAGTAGGGTCTGAAAACGGTTAATCAACTGCTATAACCAGTTTAAAAAGTACAATACCCGAAAAGAAAACTGCTGCGCAAACGATGACTGCAAGGATTTTAGTCATGTTGAAGTTTCAATTCACCAATGACAACTAACGTTCAATTGTGAGTGTAATTTGACTTTTATTAGAAGTCGAGTACTCATAAGATTCGGCGATTAGGGGTTTGCATAATGTGCTCTGATTATTTTTGCTAAAATCACTATCAGATTGACATACAAATGATACAAATATCGTGACAAGGCAAATTGCATGACGGATTGGATGACATTGGCATGCACGGTTCCTCAAATCAAAAATCATTAATACTAGTTTGAGCTCCAGTGGGATTAACGGATAACGTTTCCAGGTTTTCCACTACTACTAAGCAAGTCTACCTTGGTTTTCATTCGTCATTATAAGCTTAATCAAGGTTTTCTAATGCTGACGAACGTTAAATTTAATGCTGTTCATATTTCATTCATGGCATGCACGCATCAAATCTACAATTTGCTTACGCTTGACTATGAAAACAATGATGATCATGTTACCAGACACGTGAATTTATTGATGAAAATGTTGTGAAATCGTACTTAAAAAGTCCCAAATTACAAAATTAATAACCAACTCTTAAAGTATACACATGGTTTTTTTAGCGTATATATAATACATCGGTACATACATACGGCATGCAGGTCTTGAAAGTTCATGGAAAAAAGATGATTAGTTAAAATGAAAGATACATTTACGGTTTCTTTAAAGCAGAAAGTCAAGATGTAATACATTCAGTCGTCTTGATCTTGTCACGATGAATGGACGGTGGTTCTCTGTACGTTATTTGATTTGTTTGTGTGCCTGCTTCTTAGTTTGCGAGGCATGGAATTCCAAAAATCGAAACCCATTTGGGTTCGGGTTGTTTGATTTCGGACAACATTCTCAACAGCCCCAACAACCACAACAGCCTCAGCAACCTCAACAAAGACAACAATCTCAATTCGGACAGTATCCTCAAGAAGACTATGATGACTCACCACAAACTAGTCTCGTTGACAATTTTTTTCAAAATCTACATCAAGGTACGAATCAGGTTTTAGGAGTAATTAAAAATAATAATCCATTTTTTAAACCCGAAACTCAAGAACCGGAAGAAGATGACTTTCAGCTTCCAAGTAGCACTGTTGCTTCAACAGATTTTGAGAAGAGGAAAGTTCCAATGTCTGTGGATGTAGAGACAACCACAACAGTCAGTTATTTTCCAGAAGCTAAAACAAGTATAGGAATTGTGCGGGGAAAAGTTATCAAGTAATGTCACACTACAAAAGGCTATGAACCAAAAATCATAAAAATGAATTATACGCTGATGAACTTGATTTGTTTCGGCAGAACTGCAAAAAATAAAGAGATTGTTGCTTTTCTTGGGGTTCCATTTGCAAAACCTCCTTTGGGTCCTTTGAGGTTTAAACAGCCTACGCCATTGAAAAAGATGCAGGAACCATACTACGCTGTGGAATTACCAAATGCATGCTATCAGGTTAGCAGATCGTCCATGACAATAATCGTAACAATAACCCATAAAAGAAGGAAGTATGAATTACTTATGAGTGTATTCGAGCTTAGGCTGCCTTTAATATGTTTCCGGGCCATGAGGGCGAACAGAAATGGAATCCAAACACAAACATTTCAGAAGACTGTTTGTACTTAAATATCTGGGCTCCAAGGCAAATATTTGAAGTGGGATCTCCTGAAGCGTCAGTAATGTTTTGGATTTATGGTGGAGGTTTCTTTAGCGGGTCGAGTTCTTTGGATGTGTATAATGGAGCTGTTTTGGCGGCTGAGCAGAATGTTATTATCGTATCTTCACAAGTAATACTAAAATTAAACTAGCAAAATTATATGAGTCACAACTCACAAGCATTGTTTCAGTGCATTTGATATTTCAAATCAATGTTATATGGTGGAATGAAACTTAAAAGTATCGTGTGGGACCCATGGGATTCCTGTACTTTGGAACGGATGATGCACCCGGAAACGTGGGACTTTTGGATCAAGCAGCAGCATTGTCATGGACGGCAAACAACATTGATGCGTTCGGGGGCAATCCAAGTAAAGTGATTAGAGTGCAGTAAACAAGGATTAAAAAATCACACTTTAAAAAAATTAGATAAGAGAATCCAGAGCAACCTTGATCTGGAAGTTGAAACGTCCTTGTGAATATATATTTAGATTCCATCACACTTTTCGGGGAAAGTTGTGGGAGTGCTTCAGTCAGCTATCATCTTCTGTCACCACTGTCCAGAAATCTGTTCAAAAGAGCCATTCTTATGAGTGGATTATCCACAAGCCCCTATGCGTATGATAACCCTTTCGTGGCCCGTAATAAAGCTTATCTCCTGGCGAAGCACTTGGGCTGTCCTGTCACGGCAAGTTATTAAATGCGGATGAAAAGTGCATGCTCACATGGCGTGAAGCTCTTGAATTTCTCATCATTTCCGATATTGCGTTGTGAAACGATGTTTGGAGCAGAAATTGACAAGGTCGTCTGAGAATAGTGGTTGATTAATGGTTTTCAGGGATCACGAGAAATGGTCGAATGTTTGCGACAGATAGACGCTAGTAAATTATGGACAGGACAAATGAATCTATTTGGAAAGATGATGGAATTTCCCTTTGTCGGAACAACGGATGGACTTTTCATTTCCTCAGACCCAAAAACTCTCTACATGAAAAACAAGGCAAAACGAACAGATATTATGATTGGAACAGTTGCAGATGAAGGTTTGATATATTGCGTTATAACCACAACAATTTTCTAGTTTATAGAGCGCAATTAGTATTTTTAATGAGCGTAAACTACGTTTTATTCCTAAAGGATCCTACTTTTTGCTTTACCAATACCTCAAATCAATTAGCCATCAGAAACCAACTTTTATTTCTTACGATACATACGTACAAATTATGAATGACATTTTCTACAATTACGATGAAGCAAAACGGAATATTATCATTGATCATGTAAGCTATTTTAAGTATACCGGCTTTAAAGCTGTTTTTATTTGAACAAATTGGCCCTATATTATACAATATAAGAAATTTCAATGAAATGAAATTCCATTTTCAAGTATACCAACTGGGACAATCCAGATGAAGGAAACCAACAAAGAATTTCTGATGCTATTGGCGATGCATTTTTTGTATGTCCAATTCGTGCATTTTCGGATCATTGGGCAAGTCGTGGGCTCAATGTTTACCAGTATCATTTTACACAGGTAGACTTTTCTGTCAGTTTCCAGTGTAGCATACTGTCAGAAACTGAATCATGGCATTAATCTATCGATTCTGGTTTGACGTAGCGAGCTTCCTCAAATCCATGGGGAGTCTGGATGGGAGTGCTTCACGGAGATGAAATTGATTTTGTATTTGGAGCTCCTCTTAATGATTCTACAAAGTTCACCAAGGAAGAGCAACAACTGAGCTCTCATATGATGACGCTGTTCGCCCGATTTGCAAAAACTGGGTACGAATCATACCAACGATTCTACATATACATTGTAAAATGTGCATAAAGTTCTTAATTGCGAATCGAAGTTTTTCTCTCCTTTATGTATCCAGCGTTCCATCCAAGTCATGGAGAAAGTACACTGCAGAAACTCCTTTCTATGTAGAGCTGAATGCAACCACTCTTTCTGAAAGTACCGAGGATACCCATAAATTTGGGCCTAGAGCATCCAGTTGTCATATGTGGAACCAATTTTTGCCAACTGTTAACCAAGGGAAAGGACGGTCTTATGACTGTGGGAAGAAGCATTGGGTACGTGATGATGATAATGAAGGCTCACAATATTGCGACAAAAAGTCTACACACTTCAAGAGGGAACAAAACGTTCAAGATGAATCCCAATCCCAATGCTCATGCCAATCTCAGCCAAAACCTACAAATAATCAAAATCATCAAGTTATCATTTAATTTCCATTTCAATACTTAATTTCCACTACAAATTTTAGTTTGGTTACTACTGGTAAGATACTAGTGTGCCAAAGGTCTATTGGGTTATAAACAAGGACTTTGTCTGCGTTTTTAATAAACAAAAGTTTATAGGAAATTGTCTACAAATGCTCATGAATTAAAAAAACATTCATACCTAAGAATAAATAGTAGCGCAGGTGAAACATTGTAAAGAAAAGTAACAAATGACAACAACATTTTGGCAACATTAATCGTTACGGATTTTGCTCACTATGAGAAACCTCGAAAACTTGAGAAGAGAATGCGAAAATGCTAAGTGCGGATGTTGAGACTTAATAATAGCGCACCGTGGTTTCGTGTGTAGAAGTGTAGAGTGTGTAGCCCGTGGCTTGCATGCAGAATGCAAAACCGAACTTCAACATTCAACATACTGTGCATAATCTAAAATTGTTATGCGTGCATTCATGCATCGAAATGAGACAAAAAACAAACTTGACTTTGACTAGCATGGCTGGCAATGGAATATCTTACCTGATTCATGTACGCAGTGTACGATGTATATCATGAAACTTTGTTTAGTAAATAAGAATGCAAAGCACCATGCTGGATGGCTGGATTGTCTGTTCCAGATCTAGTCGAGTCCTAGCACACAGGACGCAGCATTATCCTGCTTCTCGGAACACAGTCAATCGTCAGCTGACGACAGTTGTTAATAATTTTATATTATTTACTAGATTTAATTTAACATGGAGTAGTCGTCAGATGAAGAGATAATGTGGTCGCAATCGTATTCACAGTCTCAGGTTGAGACAGCATTAGTGTCATGGAACATGGGCCGTTTAGGCAATGTGAATCCATTACAATTGCCTCCGGTGAGAATTTTTGGTTGGATATTGAATTTCTTTAAAAATAAATGTAACTAGTTACTATTCGTATAATGCAGCGTATAACGTAAAGTACACTGTACACCGCAATTGTGAAAATTCTAACATTTCCTGATGATGCTTTCGGTTGGTTTGATTAGATTTCCCGTTTGATAATGCACTTAATGCCGCAACAGGAGTTGACATCATTACGTCTGGTTTGCAAATTGTGGAATAGTGAAGCCAAGCGAATTCTACACTGTCCTTTACGGCAGGTTCTCAAGTATCTCTCAGTGTCCGAACTCCGTGAGTGTAGAATGGTGTGTAAAGCATGGGACAGTGTTTCCCGAAGTATTCTCAAGTACAATCTCAAAATTCAATTCGAAGATCATGAAAGGATTCTTATGTACGTAAAAGAAGTTCAGGCTCACCCTGAACTTTGCACAGATGCGTATTTCGGAAAAAATATTCAACTAGGAAACGTTAATGTGCAATCTTTTTTGAATGCTTGTGGAGGAAGTATTCGTAGTCTACATTTGAAGCGCAGCAAGTGGAACGTGCCTTTATTCTCGTTACTATTTACACAGTTGCCGAACTTGGAAAGTTTGACAGTTGTATGCGGAATCATCAATGCAACCCCGGAACGAACAAGATTGATTAGTTCCGATGAGAATCCTACCGCTGCAGTTTATCTGAAAAGATTAATACTGGACATGAACGTGCTGGATAGTAGACATCAAGTTCGTCCGCATGTGGATGAGTTTTTTTCGGATTTATTCAAAATTGCAAAAAACCTTGAATATTTTTGGTGGAATGTGAGAGGAATTTATCCTCGAACTTGGGCTTGGGATAAAATCACTTCGGATGACGTTTGCTTACACAGACTTTTGGAGTTGAATACAATTATTGATTTGGACCAAGCACGACTTGCCCACTTGATGAACCGTCACTTCCCACTGAAACGCTTGTACATTCGTTTAAATAGCGATGTCTCAAATCTTTATACGTGTTTGTCCAGCTTTGCAAACACGCTAACAACATTAGCAGTTGCGTACAATAGTAATTCAACACAAAAGTCTTCCATTGCTCTGGAGTTCACAAGTAGCAAAACCCTTACACATTTAGCTCATTTGGAGCTTCATGCCTTCAGAGGCTCTATGGAATTTCTTGATGACTTTCCTCAACTTGAAAAACTCATTTTGGTAGACATTGATTGCACTAAACAATTTCCGTTCACTGTCACAAATGTTTACCCTGAAGGAAGTTCCTTGAAGTACCTTTCAGAATTAACATTCATTTCATGTAAAGGTTCTCCATGTACAAACGACTTTTCGAAAATTTCGCAATCTCGCAGCTTTTCTTTGAAGAATTTTTATTCCCTTGAATGCTGGTATTATGAAACTCCAAACGGAAGATCAGCTTTGGAAAGAACTCGAAACGGACATTTTTTCGTTCCCAGTTACATGAAACTGAAAAGTGAATTATGTAATGCTGAGTCAAGCTCAAACATCAAAACTCAACATGCTGGTACAAATCAAACATGCAGGACATATATTCTTCTGTCAAAATATTGATAAGTATTGATAAGCGCTTTCTTTGTGTAAAGAATAGATTGTGTCGTTTTGATGAGATAAAACAACGTAACGGACGACTGTAAATTCTTTTGATAATTTATTTATCAATGTCTGGTCAATTGCATTCAATTTAATAAAATATCATTGAATGAACGCATCCTCACTAGATTGTGTCCTTCACTACACGTTATTTTTTCTTTGTATTTCTTGAATTTTTGAGCTCTGAACGTCTGAACGTCAACGCTATGTTAGGAACAGGTTACATAATTTTAACTGTTTTTAGTTCTATTTCGGCGTTTATCCTATTTCTCATACTTTATGACGAAGTGAGAAAATATTTTAAATCTGTAAGAGATTTAACTGGACATCATGTTTTGGTAATTATTAAATGATAAAAAGCAAAATTCAAAAATTAACGAATACTATACTACTATTCTGATTACTAATGAGTTTTTGATTTTTAATTGCTTGTGTCGTGATATGAAAGATAACTGGAGGTTCCAGTGGCATAGGGAAAAGAAGTAGGCATTCAGTTGGCTAAGCAAGGAGCCAACGTCTCGATTTTAGCAAGGGACCTTACAAAGCTGCAAGAAGCATGTGAAGAAATTCTTTGTCATGTAAAGCGGAATAATCAAAAAGTCAATTTTTATAAAGGTTAAATTTATTAATGCATTTAGTATAAAAGCAAATTTAAGTTAATACATTTCATTGTATTTAATATAAATATTTATATCTATACACAGTGGACGTCTCCAATTGGAATGACGTGGAAACAGTCGTAGAAAAATGTATGAATGAAAATGGACCTGTGGATATTCTTGTGAACTCTGCAGGTTACTGTTATCCATCGGCTTTGGAAGATATACCATTGAAACATTTCCAGGTTCCTGGAATTTCATTGCTGTTGTATGCGTTCTATTATTAATTATTATAGCTATGTATTAGTTCGTCAATACAATTTACTGCGATAAATTTACCTAGGGCATGATGGATGTTAATTATATGGGAAACGTTCATTTGGTTCGGGCTGTTTGTCCCACGATGAAATCCCGTCGCAAAGGCATTATCGTCATTGTTTCCTCTCTGGCTGGACTATCGGGATTATTTGGTTACACAGGCTACAGCGCATCGAAATTCGCACTTCGTGGTTTTGCTGAAGCTCTCCAAATGGAAGTGAAACCATACAAGATCAGCGTGACCGTCAACTTTCCACCGATGACGGATACACCATGTTTAGTAGAAGAACACAAACTGCGTCCAATCGAGACGAAGTTTATGGAGGAATCTGCTGGATTATTTCATCCTAGGGATGTTGCCCGAAATTTAATCAATGATGCTTTGGTAATATATACGTATATGATTTCCACCAGTTTAAAACTTTGAAAAGTTACTATTAAATCGTTTGTTGTTTTATGTATATTATAAATTATCATATTATAATGTCGTTATCACAAACAGCGTGGTAACTTTTTTAGTACGTGTGGGTTTGATGGTCACCTCTTAATGACAATTTGTGCAGGTATGTCACAAGAAAATTCCATCTTGCGCGGAGTTTTGCAGGTAAATGTGTTAAGTTCTATTCGAAATTCACAATGCTTGGGTGGTACTATAGCACAACACGAGTCATCTAAAAGTCTAAAATATCCTGGTTTGTTGCAGACTTTATTCATGGGTGTATTACGAGTCATTTCTCTGGGTTACTTGTGGAGTTTCTCAAGAATCGTCAAAAAGTGTGCTGAAAATTAATTACATTTTATTTTATTTTAATGCTTGAGAAATGTTATAATCAGTGGATATTAAACTAAAATTGATATACATGAGATCGGTCCTGTGTTAGAACCTAGGCTACTGATTCTAGTTTCCAATGACGAGTAACTGATTTCCGCACCTGATTTACAAAGTATTTATAGAAATGTTTTACTGTTGCATAATGTCGGGGGAACGCAAGATGATGCATAGGCATAGGTAGCTTTAGTAATGTTCTAGCATACTAAAAGCCAACACTTCATTATTCTTAGTCAAACAAACAGAAGACGGAAAAGATGTACTGACAGATTCCTTTGAAGACATTCAAACTCGGAGCAGTCTCAACTTCTCAACTCAACGCAAAGCAAAGGGCATTTGACTTTATTTCTTTCTGTACCAAAAACAAAGATTGGGTTGACTTGGCTTTCAGCCCAACGCAACCTCTACTCACTACTCTTTCAAAAATACAATTAACTTGGAAATGTGCACTCTGATGTTCCATTTCTTTAGTTCATCTTGTCCTTTTGTTCTAGACGCACACAAACGACAGTTCCTTTCATAACCTTTCTTTCATCGTTGAGTTACTGACAATCTATACAGTTCAATTCAATTTTGAAAAAATAGTACGTTAGAGTTCCTAATTCTCAGATATGCGTAGATACACAATACTAAATACTATAATTATGATTAATATATTAAGTAAATAAGGTTCCAGTATGCTGTTGATTATAAAAACACTTTGTTGAGAAAAATTCTCTACTTGCGAAACTGGAACTGGATTTTCCGAAACGTTCATGGTAAGAGAGAAATAAAAATAAAGGACACAGATTCCATATTATTAAGTTCACGTTTATTAGGTAATACAAAAGAAGAATAAAAGAAAGAAGACTTGAGAGGAATTTATTGCAATGACCGAATCAACTTGCCCGTCGTATCGGCAGTGTGCAGTTTGTGGACAACAAGTGGTCACTTCTGCTCCTGTGGTGTGTAAATGTGCCAAAGTAGTATACTGTGGTTCACAGCACCAGAAATTGCACTGGGAAAATCATCAAGAAGATTGCTTTCCAGGAAGCGTGGAGAAGAATGCAACTTTCGGTCGCTTTATGTTAGCAACTCGAGACATTGCTCAGGGAGAATTAATTTTCTCGGAAGAGCCTTTGGTCACTGGACCGGGACCAACTTCTTCAGTTTTCCCATTATGCCTTGGCTGCTACAAACACGTGACCACGGATTATAGCTGCACAAAGTGCAAATGGCCAGTGTGCAATGAACATTGCGAAAACGTACGTTTGTCTTCATTGAATTATGTTGAATCCAATTTTCTTTCGTTTTTGCATCAATAAAAAATATAAAGAGTATATTTTTTGCCTTTGTACAAAATTACAATATAATGTAAATCTGGACTGGCAGTACAGCTAAGCATTTTCTATTAATAACTTCCGCACGCATTATTACGCATAGTAAATTGCTAATATACGCAAAAGTTGAACAATCCATTTTAACCCCGTTAACCATTTCGGAATTCGACTATTTCTAACCCACTGTTGGTTTTTGAATAGTTGTTCGTTCTCTTCTCACTGTGGTAGTTGTAGTATGTACTTTTGTATATGTTGTATTGTAGACTAGTATATATTGTCATTGTATTGTTGAATTAGAAAGTAACGTATAGTAACTTTGATGTAATAAAATAAAATGCAAAGAACGTTGTCTTCAAAGGCTTGCAGTTGATGTAGTTTAGTATAGTAAGCACAAGGAATGAATTGCTTCAGCTTCAGCTGAAATATTTGACACGTCCATCAGCCGAGGAGACGGAAGGAATGCAAAAGAGCTTGGAGGAAGAGCAAGTGCCACCGCTGAGGAGCGATTTGTTTTGGCATTCCAGAGTAACTAATGAGTGTATCCTTCGGGTCTCGTGTGGTCTGTAAGAGATTTTAGGTTGAGTGGTGCTAGCACTACTGTCATTTAATTGACTCTTCTCAATGTTTTAATTCTTTCATTATTTTCATTTTCCAACATCCAGCTAGAGCAACATGCAGCGAATGAATGTAAAATTTTGGCTACGAATGCAATCCCAGCGGCAAAACAGGCGATTCAGTACATTTGCATAAATGTTCTCCGTTGTCTTCTGCTCCGGAGTCGGGAACCAATGAAATGGGCCAGAATAATGGATTTGGAGTCACATTGTCTCGCAAGACTTTGCAATCCCGATAGTATGAGAGTCTTTGGACTCGTTTGGCGTTTTATAGAAGAAAAGTGCAACTTACAAGATTTCGATGCTGCCACAATTCGCCATGTGTTGGGAGCAATTGAGGTCAACATCCATCATTTCACCGATTGTGTTGAAGATGCAGGTTTTTGCAGGTAACGCTGCTTCACTCTGATATTCTGTTGGTTGCATGGAGGTTGGATAATGCATAATGGAACGTGTTTCAACCTAGCATTTGTGTGCTTTGAAATAAAATGGCAGAAGATGAAACGAGGGGATTGAGCACTGGAAAGAAAACACAATTTAAATTAGACTTGAGTACGTGTAGAAGAGGAAGAATGACGGGAATAATATTGTTGCTGGGCGGTACTTTGGAACAGCAGTCCTTTAATTAAAATAATACTACCGACCGACTTAGGGAACGACGACGGGTTTCGCTAAGTAAAGCAACGAAGTAGAGTATATATAGTACACATAGTAAGTAGTATAAATAGAGAATTTTATGCGGGTGAATGGAATTGCGCTATCAGGAGTATAATACCCAAGCTAATGTAACAGAAAGCATTGCGCAAAATGCATGTTTACGCAGATAATGCATAAGTTTGCATTTGCATGGTGCAAGTCGCAAGTGAAGTGGAATTCTGTAAAAATTCAAAGAAATGAGGCTTTTCCTGACTGTGTAGTACAATTCGGTTTGTGATTCACTTTCACAGGGAAGGGCAGTTTCTGTACCACAAGCTGAGCCGCTTGTCTCACTCTTGCACTCCGAACACAATCTGGCGTCGTTCGGAAACTGCTGAGGCCAAATTTGCTATTGTTCTGTATGCCAGCGTGCCCATTCGCAAAGGCGAGCAAATTTTCAACAAGTATGCCAATATACTGGAAGACACGATGAGTCGACAAAAGTTCTTGAAGAATGGCTACTATTTTCAATGCCAGTGCCCAAGGTGTCTGGATCCTACCGAATTCGGTACTTACTTCTCCGCTATCAAGTGTCCTCAATGTCCCACAGGGTACATTTTGCCTCATGTGGAAAGTGTGGAAGAAACGGAATGGAAATGCTCAGAGTGTTCTTGCAAAAAGTCACACCTTAGTGTTCAAACTCTACTTTTACGTCTCGCTAGGGATTTCAGATGCATTTTGCAATCCTCTAGTGACCCAGGACAAAAGATCAAATTGCTGGACAAATTCATCACTTTCTTGAAGCTTGAAGTGGTCCACCCAAACTTTTCTTTGGTGTTCTACTTCAAGCAGGAAATGCTCAACTTGCTCAATCAACTCACGGACACTGACAAGAGCATTAGTTTGGAAACGCCTCAAGAAAGATTCGAACTCTTGAAGAAATACGAGACCATGTGCCAGTCCTTATTACAAATTATTGACAAACTCTTCCCAGGTTTCTCAATTGTAAGAGGTAAAGCTAGCAGTCCAAAAAGTTCACATTTTCTTGTCCAATATCCATTAGTTAATCACTTTTCTTGATTGTAACACTTCAAGTGATATTTTCAACATGTACATTTTATTTTAAAACTGATTAGGTAGAGTGCTCTATCACCACATCACTGCAAAACTGAGGTGCTTTCACTCCTCTTCCAGCAAGGATTCCCAAAGATCTTCTTTATGTACCAAAACATTTTACGATGATATCTTAAGCCTTGAAAAGCAAGTTAGCAATAATCTTCAATTCGGTCCTAGTCAAAGCGACACGGAGAAAATGGCTACACAACTTCAAATACAGATATCTTCATTTCTGCAGAAGAATCAACTTCAATTTTAATGAACTTAAAATTTACCATCTTTTCTCAATTGGAGTTTTATATCAGAATATTATTAGAGAAATCGCGTTAATAAAGGATATATTTATTATCATTCAAATTATAATATATGTAAATTTTTGCATGCGTACTAGTATTTTTGCAACTATTCTCTAGAAATATATTGCTGGTGAGTAGAATTCATCCTAAGAGTCTCAAGGGAACGTCGCGGTATTTGCCTGATTCCTCTGGGACATTTGTACGTATAGTAAGATGAGCTCGCTTCCCTTTGTTCCAGATTTGCATTGTAAAATTTAAAGAGACGAGCGAAGCGAGAGATTCTCATGAGTTTCGCGTTAGTCCTTTTAGAATACACAAAAGGTATTACGTTCCTTTTTCCAAAAAACTAATGTAACCTTCCATTTCCTCCTCTCAAAGCAAAACTACAAAGGAATTGCTCCTGCTACATGTCATGGGAAACTGTAACTGGGAAGTTCTCTTTCCCCACTTTGCTTTCTAACCAACAACGATGTGCATTGTGCACCATAGAAAGAGAATTTTTCCTTAAAGGGAAACCATTGAATTGAATGTACATATTCTCTTTCTCTGTTTTCGGTTGAAACTATACGTACGTATCCAGGAATACAAATCTTGCTTTCCGTGAAAAAACGGTTTAGAAAGACAAATGTACAAAAATCTGACGCCTTCTAGTGAAATCTTCTAACTTTAGAAAAACTTGGATAAATCGTGAAAAACGAGACTATACCTAGACAGTTTTTTGACGTTTTCAGTATGACACGTCCATTAACAAATGCTTTGTCTAAATTAGAAATTGAAAAGAATAATTTCCGTAGGAATGCATAATATATCATTCTCTAAAGTTTCTGCATTAGACTCAGGTGATTTTTGTCAAATTCTCCGCTGGTGATACAATTTCGGCTAGTAACTATAGTAGACAAACGGAGTACAGAATACAATAAACCCAGAGAAGAGAAACCAAGGAGCATTTCATCAGGAACTAAAACTGGGAAAGTTGTCCTTTCATATTAACTCAAGGCTCTAAGATTTTCTGACGCGTAAAATCTATTAAACCATTGTGTGCTGTATTAGTTACCGTTGGATATAAAAAAATTGGGGAGGACAACGTAAACCCAACGTCACAAAGAGAAGATAAAAATGACTTTGTGGATGTTCTTAGGAGCTTGATGGACTAGGTTACGCACGACTAAGCATTGACAGTGCAGCATTACGGTGTCCCAGAGTCTACAATTTTTGCTGAAACTATTGAATTCGTGTGCTCACTGTTCTGTCCTGTCAGCCGCCATGACCACGATACTTACATAGTTGTCCCACTACTAGTACTACCTTTAGAATGTAGACGACGAGTTCCTGGGAAAAACTTTTTTGGGGGAAATTGATTCCTTTCTCGTTTCTCCTGACGGAAACATTTCCTTGGAGACTTTTTGGGAGAGTTGCACTTGCCCCAGACTTTTGTCAGCGAAACCTTGAGACTGTGTCCACCTTTCATTCGACCCGAAAGGATTTGCACGCAGGATTGGGAATTGGGAACACAACGGGCTCAGGATTACAGGAGGGATGTTCAACGAGTGATTCACAGACTCTCTTTACTCTTCGCATTGACAAAAGAGTATAACACTACGTTTCGTTTAGTTACTGTATAACGAGATGAATTTACTTTTCTCCTATATATGCTTGTATGTGCATACTAGGATGGTACTTGTATAATATGGCTCTGTATTAGTTTCTACACGTGAAGATTGCGGAATCTCGTATAAAATACGGAATTCTATTATATGTTGAAAGCCAAGGAACTGCACCGAAGTGCCGTTGTCTGTTGAAGCCATGAAGTTCTTATGCCACCTTCTCAAAGAGTTCCTCAGTTCTACACGACGACAAACAGTGAGATTAACTTTTTGGCCTGACGTGCTCCTTTTGATTATGTACGCCCTTGAGTACACAAAAGTTTGGAAGGGACAAAAACGAAGTTCCCCATCTTTTCGATTCAGGGATTGCTTACACAAGGCTGCTTCGTTTGTATTCCTTATTGTTTTTGTTATGAAAAAGAAAACTGGAAAAGAAATGTGATTTTGTCTATTTCACGTTTTCTCCGCGTACAGAGAAGTAATGTAATTTTGACCACAAATTGTATTTATTCAGCACCATAATTTAGACACAGATAATGTAGTTCTACAAGCAAAATAGGGAACTCAATTACAATAGGAAACAGGTCAACATGAATCTCGACTAAATCTGCCATGTTGATGTTATATTTTCATGAGAGGAACATTAATTCCATGCATTATGCCTACTCTGCTGCTGTCGTCGCTCACATTGTATAGGGAATCTGCTAGCTGCTGCCTGATATTTGCTACAAAGGGAGTTACTAAATCGACATGCCACATCAGCCTTCGAATTCAAAAAGGAAAAAGGACAAAATTAAATATCCAAAGCTTGGCTACATGCAGCTCAGCAAATTTGGAATGAATGAGAATGCATAAGGTAGTGCAGTTGAATGACTGAATCGGAAGAGAGAGCAGCGAGGAAAGCAGAGGAGAGTGAGAGAGAAAGGGAGAAAGCGCTTTCTGCACATGAGAGTCTGAGTAGTCGGAAATCTGGGTCATGGATGAGAATAGGAATGCCTCTTCCGTGGAGGACTTCTCCGTTTCTACTCGTCGTCATCTCCAGCTCCTGGTGGGAATACACTGACCATGTAGCTCAAAGTGGTAGAACGGAAACGGTTCTCCTTGTTGTTGAAGCAGACGGTATCTGTTGGAATGAATAGCAATAAATTACGATTAGAATTTCAGTTGAAAGTGGAAGAGGAATATAGGAAGAATTAAGACGTTTCGTTTGTTGAAAGTTGCAATGGTTTTTCATTTATGAAGGGAGCAAAGGAATGAAAGTTTTTGAAAGCACGATTTAGATTGTTGCAGGATTTCTCAAGTTACGTGTTTCTAGTATTACGTATACAAAGTTTGAACGTACATTTGCCGACTTTCTCACAAGTGATAGTGTTGGTCTGCAGAGCCAAAGAGTCGAACTTTTGGTACGGTACGATGAACTCCTCCTTTTCTCCCATGTAAACGGAGAATCCAATTTCACGATCGTCCGTCTGGAAGCTGTAGCTGTTGGGCAGAATTACACGAGGATTTTGAGTAAATGATCAATCCTGGTGAATCCGATCAACTGAGAATTTAGCCATGAGGAAACAAAAGAAGTTGTACGAACCAGATCTGCATTCCAGGTTGATCAATGTTGTATTCCAGCTTGAGTTTCTTTCCTGCGGCCACCTTTGTCTCCACCATATCCTCAGTGTCCTCCAACTCTTCGGGATTGCCAGTACCGCCGTCTTCTTCATCCAAGCACTTGTCAGCAGGCTGTACCAATTGACAAAACGATACCACGTTTTACAAACTTTATTTTCCTCAAAGAACTTATATGGAATGCTGGCGGCAGTGTCGTCTTATTGAAAAGACTACTCATGACGAGATTTTAATGAATAAAACTTACTCCTCCGGTCTTCTGAGATCCTCCAAATTTCTCCGGGAACTGATCCGGACTCATGAAGTTGAGAAGATGCTTCTTTGCCTTTGCGTTGCATTTAGGGAAGATCTTGACGTTCTTTATCGTATTCTCCGACACAAAAGGTTTGGCAATTTTGTAAGCCAACTTTGCCACCTTCGGAGCTATATTCGTGTTCATTTGTTCAAAAAGACAAATTGTATAGTCTCAATCTCACCACATCATCACAGTCAGCAGGAGAAATGCGCTGATTGCAATCTCATTGACAGAGTTTTGATATAGCACTAATTAAAACGTTTGTCTTTACCATTCACAACGACGAGGAGTCGGAGAGTCTCCGGATAGTGGCTGTCAAAGAGTTTCACAGCTTCCAAAGCGACGTCCATTGCTGAATAAATTTTCCACACCAAATGAAACTTGTTATTTGTCATTCTGTGCAACTTGAGACAAGAAGAGATGAGAGAACAGTGGAATGTCTGCCAATTTGCATGATCAACACCGGCAAAATTTTTTCCTCAAACTGAGTCCTTTTTGGATTTGCACTCGTCTTATTCGACTCCTGTTCTAATCCCCTTTAGCCTTCACCAGGCTTATGGAATAAGGACACGGAGAGAAGAATACAATGAGCTTCTCATTTAATCCTTAGAACTGACTTACTTTCTCACTCTCTCCCTCTCTCACTGTGACGCGACTGTCTGTCTCTTTCTCTCCATGGATTACCGCCTTAATCCAATTCACACAAGGACAAATTGGCAAATCTTCCACTACCCCTCATTTTCTTTTCCCCGTGTCTCTAAACGTCCCATTTCTTTTAAATATGTTACTATGCTACACATTCAACTTTTCTTACCTCCAGGAGAAGTCAGTTGCTTAAAAGTGAACTTTTTCGCATCCAAAATGACCGCGATGTGCTGCACGGGCTTCTCTTTCGTCGCCTTATCACGAGCCACTTGGGCAATCTTTTCTCCATTCCAGATTCCAAATTTAATCAACGTGTCTTTCCCGTACTTGTCAATGATCTTCTTTGGGTTGTGCTTTTGCACTTCAAACACGATGACTGTAATGACAAATCAACAGCGCAATGTATTATCCAACTGTGTAGCGTAAAATACGAAGGAAATCACAGTCGGAACATTCTCTCATTACATTTATACTCCGTTGTTTACGTTCCTCTTTTTTAGAACCTTACGCTCACTCATACGAAAGTTCACAAGTTGAAATGATACCTTCAAGTGAGTCAAGTTTAAGATTCTTCGTATGAGCTCTCAACTCGTAGTTCACTAATTAAAAGTTACTGTTAATGTCGAGAGCCTCCACTTGCTTCAAATAGTGACTTTTTTATACCCTTATTTTACCCTGTACTCCTTAATGACTTGAGCAAAAGGATGCTATACACTGTAAGTTTTTCTACCAAACCTATGTTCGCAATGCCTAAAAGTCTTCTTCTATCTTCCACTAGTGCACTGCTTAAAACCACATCACGGTGGTGAAACCACAAACGAGTGAGTACTTTGAAGTTCCTATGCCAGACTACGCTCTTGTAATAGCATTTAAGCTTTATAATGTGCCAACTGTCAAGGCACCTAAATTTCATCCTTTTATCCATTTTACTGATAGGGACTGATAGGCAAGGCATCGATTTTCTACACTATTGCGTGAACACCTTTTAGACAAAAGAAAGGACGAATAAGCCAAAAAAAATCCATTAAAGAACTAACGTTTGCTAATGATGTGCAAAATAAAGCCGCAAAATTTTACTCTGCGACGACGAAGGAAAACCAGGAAGTTTTGTAATAAAGCAAGGCGGCCAGAACAATCATTGTGGCCATTTTTTTCGTTAATGGGAAATGCATATAAAAATTTGAGCAACTTTTGTTGAGTCGGAATAACATTAAATGAGAACCAAAAATCGATTTAATTCAATGGCACACATTTTCTCAAGGTTTCTAGAGGGTAATTTTGTTTCCTTTGTGTCGCGTCTTTACCGTGGGGAACGTTATAGTGTGCATATGAATAAACTAATTGGTCGCAATAAATTACTGAGAAAATTCTTTTTCCTCACAAGAAAGAAGTCACGTGGAATAAAATAATGAGCCCTTTCGTACACATTTTTGACAATTTAGCAGTTAGTACTCTTTGCCATAACCTAATAATTTCCGTTTGCTCTTTTCCAACTGGTAAATTATGAGTACTGACTAATCATGCTATTGAATTCGAAAGTCGGAGATACCAACTTGTAGGCTTTTGCGTCATGAAGTTGCGATCTCCTTTTATTGAATTGTGGTTTGGAATCTAGAGATTTCCGTACACAATGGCACTCCAAATGGCAAATCCA
>JABASF010000679.1:0-34437 GCA_019776145.1 Harlomillsia oculata
ATTCTATCCATATTTCTCTGGCAATCTCTCAGTCACACACTGACACGCTATCAACCGGAACGGAGGAAAAAAGTATTATTCATTTTAATATTATTTATACAAATCCAGATTAGTACAAAATTTTCACGTGTTTGTGTGTGTGAGTTGAGAACGAGCGTCATCAAAAAGTTTAATCTTGACTGATTAGCAAAAGTACAGGTGAGTGACACTTGATGATTTTGGTATATCAGTTTTATCAGGTTGCACAAATATGCATATTGATTTTGGTTAAATCTCAGATTATAATGTGATTACGATTTACCCACTACGGTTATATTGGGATATGATTACATAAAGTACTTTGTAGGTCGCGTAGTCGTAGTCACAGTATTGATGTAATTTTAATCATTTAATGTACAATGTTACTTTTTATGTTGCTTCAAGGGCAGAGTACGTGCACGAGGATATTTAATCGCTGGGAAGTGTAGACAACACAACAACCTTGGTTACATCACAAGATCGGACCTTTAATGAAACAGAAAAATTTGATTGATGCTCTTCCTGTCATGTTCGCTGATTAGTGATCTCTTTGACTGGTTCGGAGACAGATGTATTTAGACATTGGACTGGTTTGAAATTAGAATATACGTGAAATTGAGTTCAGGTATGGTTATGTATACAAATATGGAATTGTCTTTTCATTCAAGTTTGAGTTTACTTTGACTTTATTGTGAACATATAATTTTAATCATTCTAGGTCGTGAGTTTATTTCGTGACAATCATGGGTCGAATCTTGCATGTGGATGTTCTTGCTATCTTTTTTGGAATTGGAACCTGGCTGTGTGTCAATGGACTTTGGGTAGAACTGCCACTTTTAGTGCAGACTTTGCCGGAAGGTTGGAATCTTCCGTCGTATTTGGCTGTCGTAGTACAAATTGCCAACATTGGACCATTGGCTTACACATTCTTACATTCATGGTGGCCCAACGTTGTCACTCAAGTCAGAAGTATTTACTTCGTCATGCTTCTAGGTCTGACGTCTAACATTCTCTTGGCTTTGTTTTGGAGTGAAACTACTTTCTGGGGAAGTGATGAACATTCCACTGCTTTGCTGGGTATGCTTTATACTAATCTTTGTGTTAAATATTTCGAATTTAAATAGATTGTATGACATCGTATGACATTGATAACAATTTACCATTTTTCTGTAATTTATAGTTTTGGTCCTGTTTTTGGCATCTGTGGACTGTTCGAGTCGTGTGCTGTACTTGCCATTTATGGCACGGTTCCATCAAGTATACCTGACGTCATTTTTCATTGGAGAAGGACTAAGTGGATTCATTCCGAGTATCTTTGCCTTGATTCAAGGAGTAGGTGGAAACCCAGAATGTCACAATAGTACTGATGGAAATGGGACTGTAGCGTTTACTCCGGATCCGACTTATACCGTTGAAACCTTTTTCTATTTATTGCTCTCTGTAACTGTCGTTAGTGCCATTGCGTTTTACTGTCTCAATCATCCGACTGTTGTGAAATCTGCCCTAGTCGAAACAAAGTCAAATCCACGTGAAGTACTTCTTGGCGCGAATGAATCACCGTTTTATCAAGCCACTTCTCAACAAAGTTCCCCTGAAATGTTCAAAAAGAATTCAAACCAAGAACTGGACAACATGGCCACTCCACCTATTGCAGTTATCGACACCTCAAATAACAATATGAACCGTACTCCGAGCTCTCCATCACCTCCTCCCGTACAAAGAAATTCCAATGAACAGTTAGCTTTTAGTGCTGTTTCAAAGCAGGCGTTTTTCTATCTGATGACCGTTCAGGCGATTATCTGTTGTCTCGCCAATGGTATTTTCCCGTCCATTCAATCCTACTCATGCCTTCCTTACGGGAATGTAGCTTATCATTGGGCAGTGGTTCTATCAAATATGGCAAACCCTACCGTTTGCTTTTTATCTTTATTCCTTCCAAGCCCAACAAAGAAAGATATCACAATTGCTTCCGTCCTCTCTGCATTGGTCTCAGTATATGTAATGAGTACAGCTGTCTTGAGTCCAACTCCGCCACTAGTTTCAGACATTTGGGGAGAAATACTGCTGGTAAGTTTCTAAATTCTCAGATTCAGAGTTGTTTGAAGTTAATAAAAATGCTAAAACTCATATTGTTTATATTTGTAGGTATTATCCTGGATTGTGCTCGTCGGCTTGTTTACTTACACAAAAATATCAATTGCCAACATTTTAAGACTTGAAGGGCAACAAGGATTGTTTTGGTGCGGAGTTGTGACACAGCTAGGCTCAACGGTTGGTGCTGTTGCTGCATTTTTTGTGGTCAACTATACACAAGTCTTTCAGAGCTATTATCCTTGCTCACAGTAAATTGTCAGTGTTTACGTTTCTGCGTTATGGTTTACGGTCATTGGCGTTGTACATACTTTGGCTTTAATTCTTTTATAGATAAGCAATGTTTTAGTAATCTTGTTACAATGCAATGACTGAACAAAAAATACATTGTTAATATTATGCACTATGGAATCATAATGTTATGGTTTCATAATGCCAAACACGTTACATAATTGGTTTATAAATTGAACTGTAAAGATATCCATTGTACATCACTGTTTGGAATGTGTTTTAGAGACTTAAATGTTAGCTAAGGTTTGTCAATTTTGCTCTACTGTTTTACTATTGGAAGTCTGAAAATGACCTTAGTCTGTGATAGTCATAAAATTGTACAAGAAAAACAAAGGGTGCTGCTGTATAACGAAACGAACAGGTGAGCTATGAGGCTATGATTCGTAAAACAGCTCCATGTAACAGCTCCGTATATTCAATTTCGAAGTCATAACGCCCATATTAGCCTAATAACTATTTTTTGAAACGTCCGACGTCCCGCTTTGTAAAATTTTAAAGTTTAGTAAAGTTTTAATGAATTGATACAATGAATGTGCTTATTGTTCGCTGTACTTGATGTATGTTAAACTTGCAAGGTTATATACTGGAAAAAGACTATATATTGATTGGTAGTACAGAAGTTGTCATTTTAATGCTGTTGATGGATTCTGCTTTACATGTGAATACAGAATATATATTTCATTATCATCATTTATCATCACTCATTGATATACTCTCCAAGCAGGTTTCTTTCATAATGTGCATACCACACAGAAAACTAGNTCATTTATCATCATCATCACTCATTGATATACTCTCCAAGCAGGTTTCTTTCATAATGTGCATACCACACAGAAAACTAGAAACTAGAAGAAAAGGCAGTTTAATCTAAGAGACTTAAGCATTGGCCTCCATTGGCCATTCACCCTCACAAACTATACAGTTCACTGTTCACTGTAAGTAACATTTGTCTCGAACACATTCTTTATTCATTTATATCCTGGTCTCGGGATGGAGACCACGACTGAGCCTATACGCCCACAAGGACCGACACATAATTCTGAACTAATTAACCGAAGAAAACATTTTGGTAACTATTTCTGACTAAAATTTCACAGAATAATGAACACATTTGAATTTTTGAATTATATATTTTCATATAAACTTTCATGTAGCTCTGAAGCGTTCCTTGAGCGAATATGCAGTTTCCTTGCCACAACAGCCAGAAGATGCGGCCGGAGTTCATCCAGAAGATGATAAATATTCTTTCTTTTCCAGGGTCCGTAAACTTAAAATAATTAAACTAACTTAATTAAAATTTGACAACTACATTATTATGTTACTACACTACAGGGTCGAGATTTTCAACCCAACAAGAAGAAACATCACTTCACACCAGATGAACTAAAGGTTTTGCAGACATATGAAAGTGCTGCGGTGTTACCTTCGTACACAGACGTATTTCGAACATGGCTTGAAAGGAGTCCAATAAGGTAATTTAAACTTATATCGTCAACAAGACAGCTCCAATAACATATTACATTATGTAATATGTTGATCAGTGTTTGATCATGAATCATGAATTTTATGTATGTTTAGAGGAGCTTTTGAAACTTGGGGAATTATAAGTCTCATTGCCGTAATTCTGGGAATTTTGGCATTTTGCATGAAGGAAGCGTGTGAAAAATTTCAAATGTTTTATAATCCTTTTATCCATGACTATGTTAGGGTAAGTAGATGTTATGCATTCCTCGTGCCAATGCTCAATTTGTGCTTAATTTGATGTGAAATTTAATTGTGCCTTTAAATTACCACTATCTTGATATTATTTGCATGAAGCGTGGAGAAATTCTACCATTATGGGTCTATTATTCTGGAATTAGTTGCACATTTGCTGGTCTTGCAGCAATCCTTGTGGTTTATTTCTGCCCCTTTGCAGCAGGATCTGGGCTTCCTGAAATTATTGGAATTCTCAACGGTGTTGTGGTAATGACAATGCACAAATCAATTCGTTATCCATTTTTATATTCGATTTACATTAAGATGTTTGACTCCTGTTGTTGTTGTTTAGGTTCGAAACGTGCTAACGTTCCGCACATTGATCATTAAAATCCTGTCATGCGTGTGTACAGTGTTAAGTGGACTACCCGTTGGATTTGAAGGACCAATGATTCATATTGGAGCTATGGTTGCAGCTACAATGGCTACGCCATTTAAATCATGCATGTGTAGTAGACGAAAACAAATGGAACAACTTAAAGATGGTGACACGCCAAGATTAATCCTCTCAAATAAACTTTGCCACTACAGAGACTGTCAAGAAAGGTTTGACATTAAAATTTGCACGATAATTTGTATCATTCATTAAAAGTGGGAAACACACTCAAGGGATTAATTGAGGAGTCGTAGGACTAACTATATACATTAATTGAATTCAATATACTAGACATTCCTTGATTTGCGTTGGAGCCGCAGCCGGAGTGGCAGCTGCGTTTAGCTCACCAATCACTGGACTCACATTTTGCATGGAAGAAATGTCATCTCATTGGTCGAACGCATTGACCTGGGAAACATTCGTATGTTGTATTTTGGCAAGAAGTGCAAGTGAATTACTTCGAAGTACTATAGGAACATTAGAAGATCGTACGGAATCAGGAGGCTGGATTATATTTCGCTTGACAGAGTCGGCCTTGTTTGATGTAAGAAATATAAAATAGTGATGTGTCATAATCACAAGTCATAGCTCAAGCTCATAAGTAAATTAATACATAGTTTCATGATTTCATTATGAATGACGGATTTATTTTGTTATGTTTTAGATGAAAGAATCTTTGGAACTTAACCTTGTTGTTTTGATTCCTACAATAGTTATTGGTATATGTGGAGGTTTTATTGGAGCCATGTTTATCTTCGTTCACTTAAAGGCTGCTCGCCTTCGTCGTAAAATTCTGTCGTACATTAAAAAACCTGAACTTTTAAATTTGGCAAAGGTTTTGGAACCGGTGATCATATCAGTAAGCATCTATGGGTTATAAAATATGTACGTTAATTCCACTATAAATTTGATTCTTAATGTACATTATTTCTTTTAGCTGATTTGCTCTGGAATTGTAATGGGAATTATGCCGTACTTCCACTGTCAATCTGTGCAACATAAGCAGTCGATTACCTCAGAGTACGGTGGAAAACATGTGATATTACAGTCATTCAGGTGCAAAAATTCCATTGTTTTAAAACACGTGGACAACATTATAACTCAAGAAGGAGAATTCCATGAAGGTTTGAGTCTGAGTCTCCTCTCCATTACATACTGCGTAACTGGAAAACTACATTGCTCAGAGCTGCTGGTTTTCTAAAAGCATTGTATTTTATGGGGCTAGGTGCGACGCTTCTGTTTGGTTCCTGGGAGCAAATGCTAAGAAATTTATTTTCTCGAAGAACTGGTGATTTCTTCAGTGTTCCGCTGCTGTCTGTTCTTTTTTGGTTTTTTTTCATATTCTCAAGTTGGACATCCATGTCTAACATTGCCAGCGGTCTCCTCATTCCGCAACTGTAAGTTTGTTGCTCTTATTTCTTATACATTTTAATTACGAATGTACATAATATAATTAGTTTTTAATCTAGTGTGTGTGCACTCAAAATTGCATTGTATGAATTTTAGTGCAATAGGGGCTTTGGGTGGAAGAATTTTTGGGCAAACTCTATTGGATTTGATGAGACCTATCAAAAGAAACAATAAGGATTGGGAATGGTTGGATCCGGGTATGTTCGCAGTTTTGGGTGCAGCATCATTTATGTCAGGCACATCCCGTCTTCCAATTACATCCGTTGTCATGATGGTAATGAAAATCTCAACAGCTTTCTTACACACACCTGCTCTCGTGTGCAAAACAAAAAGTTGATTATATTTTTAATGCAATATTAAGGTGGAAATGACGAATGACATCAACATGTCACTTCTAATTATGATCGTGGTCATGTTGTCCAAGTTTATTGGAGACTTATTCACGCACCCGCTCTACCACTCTGTCTTGGAGTTGAAATGCATTCCCTACCTTGAAATTGACCCCAAAATTTATCAAAACGGAAAACGGTTTCTGAATCTTAAGAAATTTATTCAAATGCATTTCTGTCTTTCTACGTTATTATAAAAATGCGTTATAAAAATTTTCAATTTCGTTTTTAGCCTCAATTTGGAACTCTTCACTGCAGAAGATGTCATGGCTTCTCCTGTAAAATACGTGCATATGAAAGAGTCCATTCACACGCTTGCCAATTTACTGTTGGATACAAATCATGGAGCATTTCCTGTAGTTCAGTCTGGACTTGGTCTTCCAAGAACATTTTTAGGCGTGATCACAAGGTAAAAAATTCCAGCGAACAATTTGTGAGCTGTAGAATTTGTTGTGTTCTAAGTAATTTAGCTACAGCGCTACTAAAACTACTACTTAACCATGTAATTTCTCTTTTTTAAGATTGGAACTTACTATTCTACTTACGAAAACGGAATCGTTCAATGCTAGTGAATTGCCTAAAGAAGACATAGAACGCATACGAATATCGTATCCGGAAGTAGTACAAAAAACTTTTTAAACAAAATCAAGATACCTTTTTAGTTTTGCATTGTATTAATTATTTAATTTTTATTTGTTTAACAGTACAGTTCCACAAAACTGAACGATGCCATTTCTACGAACGCAATATTGAACAAATACGCCACAGAAGATTGCTACAAAGATGTCCATGTCAATCTGGTAATGAACGTTTGTAATGTTATTCAACGCAGTAACAAATTACGGCCTTTGTGATTTGTAATTTTTGAAATGCAGCTTGCATACATCAATACTTCCTCATACTCCGTTTCGAAGAAGTTTTCTCTTCGTCGAGCCTATGGTATTTTTCGGACTTTGGGTTTGCGACACATGGTTGTGGTAGATACGCACAATCAAGTAGATGGAATTCTAACCCGCAAGGACCTCATGGGTTTTAGTTTGGAAAGTAAAACAAGTGCCATTATCGAGTCACGGTGTTTGTTGTCCAGAATTAACTCTGAAGAAATACCTTCCGCATCAGGCTCGCGTGGTGTTGAAGACTGTGCTGAGGGTGACGGTACTGAAACTGATTCTGATTCATAGATATCAAAACAAACATTATTTATTCTCACTCAAATTGTTATGCTTTGATGTTAATATTCAATTCAAATCAAAAATGTTTCGTATCAATTGAACCAACGTGTTTCCTTTCAAGGTTGTAATAGTAATTGTAATTGTAGTCATTGTAACAGCCACCGTTGAATTCATTTAAGATCCCGTTTGATTAAATTCTTGTTCCAGTTATGTTAGTTTCGTAATAAAAATTGTTCTTTTCAACTATTTTATAATTCATGAAGGGTTTATATTATTCATGGAAATGGTCGGTGTACTACTATAACTAAAACATTATTAATTGTTTGCAAAAAGATGCTTGCGTTACATTGTATTATGGCAAGATATGGATGCATAACTGTACTTTACTACGTAATCTATCATATGAATTCAAAGGAAACTTATAAAATATGATGCATGCAAAAAAATAGGTTTTGGCCACCTTTGGCTTTGGAGACAAGTCGCGACTGAGATTCACGTCCGTCAAAGCAAAGCACACACAGGTGTATTACGGTTTAAAAAGTCTGACCAAGTTGGAGTTGGAGACGAGGAAGAAGACTCAGGATTAGGGCAAGACAGGCTGGTGTGACTATTGACATGGACACTGCGTCAATTTGTCATGTTGAAGAAGTAGAGTAAGAGGAAGGAGTGACGGGAACAATGCGAACGTCTCGTCGCTGACAGTAACGCACATGGCAAAGTTCATTTGTTGTGAGCGTTCAGATGCAGGAGTCGTGCAAGCAACATGAAATGAGTGTAGTGCACACACATTCAAAAAAGGAATAACACTGACTATGAGGATCCTGTACGGCATGGCAAATCCCGAAGAGATGCGTTCGACAATGCTATTATATTGACAATATTAGGCGCATTCTCCGTTTACGACAACAACGACGTACATTATGTTGAAAGGGGAGTAAGTTACAAGATTCGAAGTTGAAGAGATTCAGATTCAGACGAGAGAAATCGGTCGATGAACTGAGTTAAGCATGTCACAAAAAGACAAGGCAGAAGAGACGAATGTATAATAGTTCTTCCCCACAAATAAAGCTCATATCCATTAGAATCTATACCTGCTTTTAACACGCTGTGATGTGCAAAATGTTTTTTTCTGGAGCATGACTTGACCCCGGTGTCAGTCGTGACTTTTTAGAAGTAGAGAGACACACCCTGCACTGTTAAAACTCCTTGCGAGAATTTTATTAGTATGGTGCATGGTGCATTTACATTAAGAAAGAAGCGAGGGTAACAAGTAACAATGCTTCATGAACAGCGAGACAGCTCCGTTGTTAAATGTTTGATCCCGGTTGATGCTCCTTGCACAAGTAACGCGCAAAAATGATGCTCACTTCTCCACATGAACTGCTTCGGTCCCACTGTCTCAAACTGACATCTCTTTCGTTCTCCATTGTCCATTATATACATAAATAATCCGCCCTGATTACATTTAGAAACAGGTTGATTTCCTTCCTTGTATCCTTGAGATGCTGCGCATCTTCTCCATGTCTCTCTCCTCTCAGTCACATCATCTTTGCATAAATGGTCTGGTCATCTTAAGGTTCTTATCGCTTCAGTCTCATTACGATTTTTTCATTTCTTACCTCTCGCTCTTTAAACGTTTGAACTTTGAGAGCGCAACTAATTCAACAATTTCGAATTAACCGTAAGAAAACTAAATGGACGTAATATTTAACAATTCGTGCCTTCCCTGTGCAATAATATTAAGATTGAAACATTGCTGTGCGGTTGGCGCACATTAATTAACTGACTCTGTACATTAAATACGTTTAGCTTGCAGATTTTTTGTATTGTCGCACGTTTCATGTTACAAATCCCTAGAAACATATAAAAAACATAATTAACTTAATATTAAGCTGTAGCCTGACGAATCGATCTCCAATTTATTGCACAGGTTGACCGACGTTAAGGCAAGCCGCGCCAAAAAATGCACATTGCTTCAAATATTACATAGGAGCAGTTAATCTGTTTTCCCTCGTCATGACAGTTGATTTGAAAGTGAAAACAGTTCAAGAATCTTCCGTTTACGTTCCTGAAAGGTGCAATCTGATGTGCCAAGTAAACAATGGCATTCTTACGTGGTCAGCACAATGCAAGACGATAGAGAAAGAGATGGAATTAGATGATATCTGCTCGTCAAGACAAGTCTGTGACCATCTTAGTGTACAGCGAAAAATGACCGACAATGGCCACTGTGCCCAAACGCAAACAGGACGTTGAAAATGCAAGGTATAATACGTACGTTCAGTATAGTCTGGAAAGTGAAGATGTAAACCGATCAAGCGGTCATTTGGCATGAATGGACACAATGCCGTTCAAGAAGAATGGCCCATTTAATCGTTTAAAGAGATAATGGGCCAGCTCCTACTAGCCCACTCCTCCTCATTACAACAACATCCTTCAATTTCTTTGCCCAATGTCTCACAGTAGCAACTACGTCTTTCAAATTGACAGCTCCGTACGTAATAATAAATGCAAGCCTCAAAAACTCAAAACCTTTTCTCTTTGTACTTTTGCACTTTGCAACTTAAGCTTCATATGAAATACAAAAGTTGTACAAGTGCTAAACGGAAGTTTCACCTTTCAAATTGAACAAAATGTATAATGATGTTTATTACACGCCGTGTTTAATGATGCTGACAATCGAATCCATACTTTATATTCAACAGCTTGCGTTAGCTTTCACGTTATTGAAGAAATCCACAAAAAGCCCATAATATTCCTTCTCGTGCTTGTTAATTTTGTATTATATTTATTTTTTTATTCGATTAAAGTCTTAGTCTTAAGAAATGAAGGATGAATAAATAAAAACACAAAAAAGTCAAGTACATTCAATAGTACACTCAATATCCGCCTTGTTACATGGACAATGAGGTCAGAGCTGAGACCGACGGTCCGCACGAGACAAGACAAGCCATCCATTGCTCTGCATTATGTCTCTGGCATTGTAATGATATTATCACCACACGTCTGTCAAGTTTACAAGAAGAACAATGCATGAATTTACTGCCTGGCATTTACAGTGTTGACAAGACCATAATATTACTCTTGCATTTACATATCCAGATTACTAGTCGACATCGACACGCTGAACTTTTAGTTAAAACAACTAACAGGACGAAGTAATCAAATACAAACTCACAGAACATATAACGTTGTATATTACCTTAGAAGTACTAAATGAAATGTCTGAAGGCAAGGTTTCTACAAACTGCATTTTACTGTTTTAATGCTTTTCTGTCAGTTTTGTCCATGCGTTATTGAGTTGGAAATTTGCTCAGTATAAATGTTTAATTAAAGTAATTATACAAAATTGACTATATAATACTTTATATATTCTCTGAGCACAATGTATTGGAGAGTAAAATGGTACACTTTGTACTGTTACGGATAATTTATGCATAGGAGTGCTGCTGTTTTACAGTATTGAAGTGGATGTTGTTAAGTCGCCCCTTTTTGAAAGCATGTACCTTTGATAAACTTTCGCTGACATTATTTTGAATCAAAACAATGCGAGCGGAGCAGAACAAAAATAAAGGTTAATTGTTATAGGGCACGACCAATGAGACAGCGTAATGTTTATCGTCCTTCGCAAGAGTCATGCAAAGCCGAAGCAAAAGGTGTATAAACGAAAACACCTGAGAGCAATTTGGATACTTTCATCCATTCATGTGTATAGCACCTCCTGGGGTAAGCGGGAGCTTCTCGTGTGACATGTACTGTTTTAATGACTTTCAAGAAGTAACTGTACTTTGGACATGTTGCTCTCCAGTCAAAGTACCGAAGTGTCGACTAAAAGACTGCTTAACTCATCCTAACTATAAAGGCGCAAGGTGCCGGCTAATAAGCACCGGTTCACCTTTGCCTCATATCGTGGTCGACTCACCTTGGTATTATAACCAGGTGCGTTCAAAATCCGGACACTAAAGGGCTCAAATCAAATTAATGAAAGGGTTTCTTCTTTTTATCTCAAGTGTCACTGACAATTTTACCCTAGGAAATCGACTGTCATCGCCAAGACATCCTTTTCCGATTTACATAGTACACTAACATGTTGTGTGTACATTTCATCATTTCAACATCCAACGAACTCCCTCAAGGCTTCATCATTACATTGTTATATTCAACTAAAATGCTCCAGGAATTTTTATAATGGAAATCCTACTTAGAACATTACACAAAACAAGAAAGAACGTTTCCAGTCCCTACATGATGAAGGTATGAAACAAAAAAATTCTTTATAGTGCTTGCCGCGCGCAGTGAACCGTCGTGTGCCTTGAAGCAACGTAGCAATTTGAATCAATTACTGAGCTTACATGCTCCCCATGTAAATAATGCTTAATATGCAGTGGAAAAGTTGTCGAGTGACTCCCGAAAATTGTTCTTGGTACAAAATAGAGATTTATCGCCACATTATGTGCATTGACTAGTGGTTGTTAACACCTGTTTTTCTAACTGGCGTGTTTCACCTTCCTTTTCACCACCACCACACAGATTCTTTTCCTCCTCGTCACGACACATCAAATGTTCCCCATAATCTTTAAAGTGTAGAAGTGTAAGTGTTAATACGTCGAAGAAACACGCTTAACCAGCTTTTAACGAAGTGTGAATTTTTGTATATTATCATTCGTCTATGATGATCATCACTCTAATTTTCTATAGTTCTTGGACTCACACAGACTTTAAAATTAGTACAAACAAGCATGTTATGTACCAATTCTTCTTGCATGAAAATCTTACCAAACTACTTTAATGGATTGCCCCACAGAAACTAATCAAATCGACTTGTAGTTACAATTACCATAAAGTTAATTAATTTACGAACTTTAATTAAACACTTTGAACTACCTAATAGTTCTTCTTTTGGAATTACATAGAGCGTTCATATCGACAGAGAATCGCAAATACTTTTGATTTCATTTGTCAAACTTATAGTATAAATACGATCCCAATTTTTTTCCAAATCTTCGGCAGCAACTGACGAAAGAAAGGGATGTTCAAAAAACAACCTGTGCACATTGCATTATTGTATGGAACAGTCGACTTTCATGGGAGTAATAATCCATTACACATCCATTTATCTCACCTAATAAATTACAAACAAGATGAACTGATAAAGTTAACGACGAAACGTGTTGCAAGACAGACTTTCAAAAGCTCAGATTCACTGTATGAGAGCACCAGAGGATTAGTGGCAAGTAATTACTCATTAATGAGTTCTGCCCGCCTATCTCTAAAACACCTTGGGACTGAAGGAAGACCTTCAAGGGACCTGAACTATCCCAAACACCACTACAACTTACAACACCAAGAAATAACTGTATAAACTGTATATCTCTCAATGAGACCCTTAAACTTAATGCTAGTATATAAAAAAGTATCCGTGCTTATTGCTTATGGTTCCATTGACTTTTCCATGAAAGTTTATCGGTAACGGCGTCTAAGCGTTCACTCATCCAAGTCCACCTGAACATTTTACTGCCTTTCAATGTGATACACTGATACACTATATAATAAATAAATATACAATTCTTCATTACGAAGTACACTATAGAAATAGTAAATGAAGGGACGCGTGTCTTGTGCTCGTTAAAAACCCAATGAGTCGGTCAAGGCTTATATAGCAACACCTTTTTCCTGTAGTCAGTCCGAATTAATATTTCTGCCTCGTGTGACCACCGGTTTATCATTAATCACTCATAAACTATCATATTCATCGATTCTACCTGAAAGGTGCGTTGCATTGCAAGTGCGTCGCTGCTCTTGCCACAAGTTGAACATTCATCCTTTCTTCATTCTTACTTTGTTCACTAGCCGTGTTCAATGTATGAAACGGTAGTAGGTTCTATAGGTTGTACTAATTAATACTTTTGCTCCCAATCCTTATCCCAGTACCGTTTTTCTTTATTTTGAAAACTTGTGCCTATAGCCTAATAAAACGAAAGAACATAAAAAATACCGCATGTAAATTTAATATTAAGTAATTTATTGCAATGGCTTCATGCATTTGCGTATAGGAAAAGTGAAATTGAATAAACTAATAAACATTTACTTGAAAGTACATAGCACGAATGGAGATGGCTTGCGAAGCAACCTAATTCCAAGTGTTACTTGTACTAATCGGTTGATGTTATAAGAATGATGTGCATTTATATATTGCATATTGAAGGTGAGCGGCGGTAGAAGTGGCCACAAAGGACCATTACCCAACTTTAATGATCGTTTTCACAGCGTAGTGGAAGCTAAAGGTGTTAAACGTTACGATTAAGAAAATGCGAGAGTGATAATTGCATGTTGTCTTGTGGAACCAAGGATTTCTCTATCCAATAACTCACAAGTGCGGTAGCGCATTGAATGTCTTCACCTGTAATTAAATTGAACCGTGTAGGAATCAAAATCTTTAAAGGGTCAATTTGTTCACACGTAATTCCGACAATTAAGTGTAATATGACTATTGAGCTTTAACATGCTATTTCTTGATGGAACCCTAGCTATTTTTGGATCATTTTCCTCCATTAAAAAGAGCAGCTTAGTGTGATGAAAGTACGTTTGAGAAGTTGTTGAAGAAGAATTGTAGGAAAATACCTGCGGCTTCATGGCATCATTGCATTGTCTCACTAAAAAAAGAAACATTAGTCCTGTTTCATCTTCGTAAGAGCAAATTGAGCAACGCCGATTGGATTGCAGCTCATGCGATGTGATGTACATGGGATGTAAGAGAGGAAGATATACATCTTTGAGACGAGAGGGAAAGGATTTTTGAGCCTCACTTTCATTTTTCATTATGCGGACGACCTTTTAACGCTTATTTTCCAAGAATAATCGATTTCACTGTTTCGTACATGGACCGATTGGGTTTCCGAAATACTTTGAGAATCCAGGAATAGAAAAGAGCAGACCGCAATTGACCGGTGCGGTGCGGTGGTTCGGTGATGTAAGTGATTGAGTTTCATACGTATCTCTTAAGAAATGCTTTATGTACCACAGATCATTGCGTATTATCTTAAACATTTTGCTTTAGCTTTGTTCAGCCAATAAACTATCTCATCCACCAATAAACGACCCTTTAAGGCTGTGGTAAGTAGCCAGAACACATAGAATCGGAAAATCATCCAAAATTCCCTCACTCATCCATTAGTCTTAAAGCCTTTGTGTATATCTCAGTTTCTCTCTTTTTCTGAGACTTTTGTGATATGATCAAATGCGATGATTTGAAATGTGGAATGGAAGAAACGTTCGTAATTGAATACTCCGTCGTCGCTCATCTTGCGGTGTAGAAGAAGAGGCACCCTTCTCACCTTACGTTCTATCTCTTGAAACATCTTTCAGTTTCCTCAGTTTTACTCAAGGACGCCAATACACAAAATCTCTTGATTTTCAGATGCTCGCAGATTACCATTTCCCTCTTATAATTTTCAGCTTTCGTCTAACTTAAACTTCTCCAGTGTATGCATTACCAATAGATGATTTCAGTACTGAGGACCGCTGTCTGCATCTCGTTTCTTGAAAAATGAATTTATGACGAAGGACAACATACTACAGCAACAACCATTTTCTTAACCGTTAGAGTAGTAGTATTAAATGAGAGTGATCTATATAACGTTGTTCTACGTATACCTTACTTACTTACTTTACATTTCAAACCTGTGGATAACAACTTAACTTGTCGGTATACAATTTGCGTCATCAGCACAGCTAACAATGGTCTCACTCACTCAGGCACAAATGTTCATTTCTTTAATCACTAATCAACTAATTCCAATGTGACACATTGCATTGTCAAGTGCCAATTTAGGCTACATGGTAGTGTTCTAATAATCATACGAACACATAGTGCTTCCGTTTGCGTAATCCTTGTGAGTGAGTAGTCAACAATGCTCAATTGTTTAACTGGTCATTCCTGATTACTTCCTTTGACGCGCCAGGACCAATTGGGATTTTCTAGTCAGCGTCTCTTATAATTGGAGAAATCTCATTCTCATTTAGACTCAAGGTAATTATATTCAACGGAGAGAAAACACAGTATTGGATTACTTTGATAAAGTGATTGTAGTTTGTAGTTTCTACAGTTATATGAACGCTGCACATTTCAGAAGCCGATAAAATAAAACACCTGCATTCAAGAAGTCCACATAATTAAAATGCATAAAAATGAAGTCCAACGCCGAATAATCTGTTCAATGAGTCATCTAATAAAATTAGGAAAAAATACACTAGCAGACGCGCCCATTCATTTCGATAAAGGCACGAGGGAAAACGCACACAACACCCGAACCTATCGAACACAAACGGTCTCATCAGTCATCATGGATGCCAACAATTCAAATGAACCCGTTAATGCCTTCTGGCTACGGAACAATGTAACAAAAAAGTCCATTGCCAGTCGCCAAAAAAAACAACCCTGTTGTCTACTGAACTGAAGGTAAGATTTCTGGTCGTTCAACATATAATAAATTGTTGCACACGTTACACTGTGTGACTTGTGACATATTAGATTCAAATCATGATCTTCTTGTTATGTAGGACTTGGCTTGGATTTTCTTCCTTCCGTCGGTGTACATTTGAGGCAATATGCTAATCAGTTCAAAAAATCTTTCTGAGCAATAAGTTTAAAATTCAAACAATATTTAATCTTTCGATTAAATCTCATTGCATTATTAACCTGGCATTTTATTGATTTAAACGCTTGTAAAGTTACAAGAAAACGTTTTACTAGTATTAATTACAACAGTTACAGTTATCTCCAGAGACAGAGACCTGGATTGCGTTTACTGCCGTTGTTTTCTTTCCATGTAACACTTTTTGTATGTTGTATAAAACGTGCACCGATTTGTGAAATATAAAAATTAGAGGAATATTAAGTCTCTAACTGTAAAAAGCGTAATGTTATATTAAACTGTAATATATAGTGTTTTGTACGGTAACATGAATCTGAACAGAAGCTGCTATAATTTTAAGAAACAAAAAGCAATCGGTAGTTTTGTTATTGGGGATCAATATCTTCTGGCTTCTGCCCATCATTATCATAAAGTCGATCTCGTTTGCTGTACAAGTGGTAAACCCCTTTGAAAAATGATAAATGTTTACCTTGGTTTTGTTCAACGCCAGCAACCTGGTCCTCATCAGATGCCTCACACGAAGTCGAGCCCTATAAAACATACAAACTCTTGAAACAAAATGAAGAAGCGTCTTTCTTGTCATGACCCACAAAAATTGCATTTTGTGGACGAGAACCCACAAACATCATGGAATCATAGCAAAACTCAATTCACACGCTGCTGACATTGTAAGTGCCAAAAATCTTGAGTAATGTTTGATTTCTAGTGAAACATTTTTATCAAAATGGAAAAGGATTTCTAAGAATTCCTCACAAAACGTGCTCAAGTGTTTCACCCTTTCATGCCAACCCGAAGGAGTGATTGAGATTGAAGGAGCGAGCGTGACCAAGTGGCGACGGCGACATGGTCATGCTGACATTGACCTGTGGAGGTCATTAGGAACAATGGGAACAATTTTTGAATTAACTGTGAACAACTTGTGAGAGTCGCTTTTGTTTGATCAAGGGAATAAATGACGCCACAATAGACGTTAAGAACACATGTTTTGACGCCTTTATGTGTAATGCTTCAAATTGCATGCAGACACATGGATACACTCGAGTGGCTCAAGCAGCTTTACAGGCTTTTCAATTTCAAAGTGTCTCATGCCATCCTCACTTCTTCAGAGAACACTTCATGTGAGAATAATATATGAGGTAAAAATTCTGCGGCACATTTTTCTACATGTAATACTAATAGTAAATAGACTAATGGTTAATGGTCGATTGTGAGCAGCCATTGAAAATCTGTATTCTACTAGTAATGCTCGATGAGATGTGCCGTGCGTTTCCATAGTCCGGAGGATTCCTATCAAAACATTTCTAGGCAAAGCATCATATATAATATAATGGTATAATATGTCTTTATTACTCTGCCAACCGCAAAACCACTACTAACCAATTTCCATGGACAGTAACACAGAAACCAGTAAAGGGTTGAAGGTTCAAGTGGAATCGTTTGAATTCTTTCAATTTCACAAACCACACAAGCTGATGGACAATAGAGAACAAAACCTCCTGACTAGCTCACCACACCAGTTTGGGTCATAATCACTTTATTTACTTTGTCGGTCCACAAGTGAGACTGACATGGGACTCACCCTTTCGTCTTCCTTCCACAGATTAACTGTCTCTTTATACTCGTCCTCCGTCCCAGTTCCGACACATTAGCGTATAGTATTAGGAACTCAACCGAAAAATTGTTTTTTTCTTTGTGAGAATTTTCTGTTACAGGTTCTATGGTCATTTATGCTTTGCTTTTGAAGTAAAGCTTTCTGTTGTAAACCTCCTTATTATACCATGATCCTTGTTACTGCCGTTATTTTGCAGACTTTAAAGATATCACCGAACAAAAGTCATGTGTACAAGTGTCAAATGCTATTCGTCTATGAGTGAAAGAGCAAAAGTAATATTTCTTTTAATTAAGGAGGCATGCTGTTTGTGTTGTTATTTTGTACAAAAGACCATAATGCAGCCACAATTTTACGCTCTACATGAACATTTGCTACTTTTTAAAACGTTAATCGCACTTTTAATTAAAAGGCTTTCGATGCGCTATAAGTGTTGAAAGGGTTGATAATAAGCATCATCTGTGTACCTGATTAACCTTATGTCATGTGTCGTTCGTATGGTAACGTCGACCTTTCAGTATCATCATATGCGACAGACATGACAGACTGGATGAACACGGTATTCCTACATTTCGTTAATACAAAGGCCAATAAAACCGATAAGCACTGCATATAGTCGAAGACCTGTGTCCTTTCATGGTTAATAAGAAAACAGTGTGCATTGAACTCAATGCTCAACACAACCCAAATGCAATGCAATTTAAAGAAGAAGCGACTCGGTAAAAACAACTTATTTTTTGAAAACCTCACGTAGACCTACAAATCGACAAGGCATGAAACAATTATCTACACTCACAACACAGCGTATACATTGAATCGGTCTAACTGATGTCGGAAGCGTGTCGTAGGAGCAATGTTTAGGGTTGGCAAGTTGGATTTGGGGGATGCTGTTGCTGTATTAGTAATATTGTTGAAGTATGAATGGGAAGGTGCCTAAATAATGTAGGGCATAAGCAACACATGAACAAGCAGACAGAGGCGACCAGGTGCTGAAGGTGCTCAGCTCGCTCCGGGTCCTCTTCACGCCGGTGTTTTATCGGCAGTTCTAATGATAGAATATTGCACTTCATTGAAAGCAGATGGTAGGGAAGCACATAGTGGACTTGAGTTTTGAGTGCACCGACAAAATTATGACAAAGATGCAGTCAGTAGTTCACGGCACATGGTTCATCCATTAAAAGACGGATGCGCGAAAGGTGTGAAAGATGAGCACACCTCCGCTCCTTGCTTTCATCATCATCTTAAATAATGTATGTAATGGTGCTCGAGGGAATGTTACTCAATACCTTTGTATTAGTAGGAGGACGGGCACGGGTTTCAAACCAATTGTACATAACTGTCACTAAAAGGATTTATAACAATGTGGCTTATGACATTCGTCTTTACCAAGTCGTCCACTCTTTGCAATACGGCCACTAAATACATTGAGAATGAAATGGAAAGAAGCGCAGAGCGGAAGTTGCATTTGTTACATTACTTTACATCCGAATTCAGATTAGTTTTGTTAATAGGAATACTCTCACTATCGTCTGCCACGTTTTGGGAGGCACAGGATGCTTCCCAATAGGAATTTCTTAATGCTTTGCTATGGTCATAAAATCTTGCATTATACAAAGTAAAAGTGTAAGTAGAGGCAAATAAATTGTGTTATTAGTTATAAGTTATACGTAGTTACTCATAGGGCAGAAAGGCGTGTACAAGAGAACGAGTACGATGAAAAGAAAGAAGCAGGAGGAGGTCAGAAACTGCTTAACCTCAAACGAAAGTTTTTGGTAGGTCTACCACAAAAAAAAATCTTCAGAGGCGGATGATCAGCAATAAATTATATCACTGACAGAAATGAAGTCATTTGATTCATGTTTCAATTAGGAAGTCAATTGGGGAGATTAAGATCATGCAGGACAGGAGGTCGAATTCTCAGCTTTGTTAACAGATGAGAGTGGAAGTAAAATAGTAAAGTGGAAGGGTCGTGAGGCCACTTGGTACGTATTATATGTGAGTTTGTGGGTACCTATCCAAACATGTTATGGCATCAATTCACGATTTTATATATTTATTCATTGATTGATACATGTGAATAGGACTTGGACTAGTAATGGTATTATCGTAGAATTTCCTTTTACCAAATATTCGATTGTTTGAATGAAGGGAACGTGGCTGGTAGCACTTATTGCACAAGGAGCCTCGCAAACCCGATTGCATAGTACTGTATGTAATTAATGCGAAAACAATTCAATGAGAGATAACAAATCAATGCATACAAGGTACGGCATGCCAACTTGCCAACTGGTAGCTAATAGTGAACAATGACATTTTCTCATCTTTCACAAGAACACAAATACAAATATTTGATTCAGAGTGACGACCGTCGAGTGTCCAGTCATCCTTCCCAGAAATCACCTTGTCAGACATCACGCACTCCAATACTTTACAATTCCCCAATGACAATAAAGTGCGATAGTCAAATCCATGTTGTATTAGAAATTAGATAGACAATCTGAGACTCAAAGACTATTTACACGTCTATATACACTTTATATAATAAAAACATAATGAACAAGGTGAAGTGAAGATATATTCGGAGGGACGCAGACACAGTTACTGTAACTACAACGGCGTACGCCAATAGTGCCCTCAAAGTCTAAAAGCATGGACAATAAAAGACGCATGTTGGAAGGCAAGGGTGCGTCAGTCAGTGTACGTAACCCACCACAAACCGAAAGTTTTCGAACATTGATAGTGATAACCGTCAAAACTCCATTTTTTCTTTGGCTGACAATCGCAGCTGACTACTTACGCACACAGAGACAGCCTCACCATGGTCATCATGGAATCACCCAAAAGTAGGCAGGTGGTTCATTTCACTTGGCAGTCCACACACACACACTACGCATTGCGTCATCCACATCTTCCGATGAAAGATGCACTTCATCCCACCACCAGCAGCAGTCTCCATTCTCAGGTTTACAATGCACAAACAACGAAACTCGATAGACAAGAAGAACTGCACTTCTCCATCAAAAAAAAGATACCAATACCAACTGAGTAGTGTACGTATTTTATAAATACTAGTCATAATCTTCCACACTGCCACACGTTCGATGCCCATTTCTCCCTGTTTTTACTTTGTTTTCTTTCTCACAATGCCCACCTTTTGTTACAACGTGCTGGATGAGCAGTTACATTATCACTTTATATCATAGATTTCGTTTTCCATTTTCACCCACAATATACTTCGTACACGTCGAAACATGAGCGTACATTTCTATTCAGTTTTGCGTGCTTGCTTGTATTATATTGCATCGTGTGCCGCCTAATGGGAACATGGAAAGCAAATTAGTTGTGCAGCCTCCACGTTTTCCTGTTCCCTTGACTGATTGAAAACCATTAACTATGCGCATTGTATTGGTTTGCTCGTTCTCATCCTTTGCTGTCCTCTAGTTAATACAGTGCATTGCTCTAAAACACAAAATTGGTATGACTGCAGGTTTCGTTATGTCATGTTAATGAGTAGTTGTTACTCATTTCCACTCATGTCACAAAAAATGGGTGATTTTTCACTACTTCATTTGCCGGCAAACGGATCCAGGTCCGTTTAATGAGTAAATCGTACAACTGTAGGAATTCGTTTACATGCTCTACGTTTATGTACGCAGTACATATATGTTAATAATTCAACAACTTATTGTCATGTTAAATTGAACACTGAACTGTCTAAACATCCCTAGTTCCCTTGTTCCCTAGGTCAAATGACGTTTTCTATGAGAATTGATTTGTAAAGCAAAAGACAAAAGAATACTATTGAATTCATCGATGAAATGCTGCTTAGGTACACTAAAAAGCACCTAGGGCTGGAAACAGGCTTTTGAGCTGAGCAGTTGAACATTACTCAGCTCTTACAGAAGCATGAAATTGAAAGGGCATGCTCATCAAACGGAATGTACATGAGATTGACAGCTATGAGCTCTCGAATTAACCATGTCATGTCATGGAGCTGAATGTTTTTTAAACCGTGTCAAGCGGTAGAAACAGCATGGTCCATCAACAGAAATGTGTTAACACTTTGACACTTCGTTACCGCTTCGTGTTCATACCGACCCGAAGTATTAAATTCAGAGGTGTTGGAGATGAAACCGTTAGATGATCACTCGTTGCGTGGCATGGCTCAAAGTGAAATAATTGATGGCAGCCTTCAAGTTACGAGCAGGTTAAACTGCATCTTAATTCAAGTCATTGCGTTGTTACAGCTACAGCTTGAGTGCTATTAACAGTCCTTCAGTCTGCTTACAACTTGAGAGAACTCAATGAGTTATATGGAACTTGTCTGAACCAAAAAGGCGTCTTTTCGTCATACTTTTTGAGATTTACAATTTACAAAAGGCACATTCAATCTTTTTGTATACAATGAAAACGAGGCGTCCTTAGCTTGTTACAGCGTATTGAAGTCATTCTCAATTTTTGTGGCAGTGTGCGTAACCAAAAGAATAAGCATTGAGATATTGACTGACGCAACTGTAACTTGCTTTGGTTTTGCATCTTGCTTGAAATTACAAGTGCACATTTACTATGTACAATACAGAATAGAGAACCAACCTGCAATGATGTGGCATGATTTGGGCCAGGTCTTTCCGCACACGGCACACGTAAGGATAAGGAATATTAGTAGTACACCTTTTCAAGGTCAAAATTCACAGATTCCTGTATGAGGACGCATTTGTTACATTAAGACAGTCTTGGATAAAATTGGGAATTAAATACAGTGGAATTCGACAGCTTAGATATCATCGCAGATTCAATTCAGTACATAAACTCAAAAGTGTGAGTGATTTAAAAAATGATCCAAAAACGTTTGTCAAGAAGAGAGTTTAGAAATTATCAAAGAGGAAATGAAAGAATAGTTTTTTCTTCATTGCTTGATTTGAATTATCCACTTGCTTCAAATTGGACGAATCCATTGGACCTGACACTTGACTTGACACCAGTGACATGAATTGTTATTGACCTTGATTGAGACGCTGTCCAAAACCACAACGAGGAGTAGAATAAAAGTAAACGAAAGCGAAATGCGACGAGATGTGGATTCAAAGTTTTGTTGAAAGAACTTCATATGCGACCATTACGCAGACAGGCGTCCTTGCACACAATAGGAGACCCAATTTCAAGTGCCACCTAATTTTTTTGATTCCTAAGAAGTCTCCAGTCTATTCTATACAAAAATATAAGGCCAAGCGAGGATTTGATGATAATAATGCTATATTACATATGAGCAGCGTTTTTTATTGAATTTCAAGATGTGTATTGAAATTCAGAGTGCATGTTAACAAGTCTCACATCTTTCGTTTAGTTAATTCAAAGCCTTTTTCCTTCTTAGCCCAACTTGCAATGGCTCACTTGACTAACAATCGCTTTGTGTATAATTCCTATGAAGCATTACTATCGTTACCTATTAATTATGCACTTTACTCAAGAAGATGAAAACGAAATTGACAGTGAATTCTTTGCCCTTCTATATCGTACATCGTAATATTATCATCAGTATTAGTGTAGTGTTATTATTAATGATAGAGGTGGTGTATCAAAAGTGGTTTGTATTACATCATATAATTATAGTAGAAAGTTCATATAAAGTTGGTTTTTTAAAGTTAGAAGCACAGATAAGAATTCCAGACATATTTTTGCCCACAATAAAACTTTTGTGCTTAGAAATCCAAGTAAAACTGCCTTCTTCTCGTCAAAAATGTACTATGATGATAACAATTGCTGAAAGAACGAAAAATTCCAAGTGAGACTGTAGCCAACCTGTGTTTCGAGACGAAAGGAGAGGTCAGCTATAGAAATAATTTCTGTGAATGGCCCATGTGCAGGGAAGTGAGTAAAATGAGATTCGAAATGAACAACTGTAGTTCGTTTTCCTTTTTCTTTTTCGACATTTTGGTCAACAGTGTAAGCAACCTTGAGAGGAAATGCTGTCCTTCAGGTACTAGCATTTCTTAAGAACTCTTAGAGAGCTTGCAGGTCCTAGGGAAATCCTAGAAGGGGCTTTGCTTTGCAGGCAGAACAGGGGCACGTGGCCTGAGCAGCCTGGCAGGTGGTGATCTTGGCTTGATTCTTGAGACACTTTTCTTGTCCTTTTACTCTCCCTGTGTACTGAACAGACGACGAAAATGACATCAAACCTTACTCACAATGAATTCTCCTGACTAACTTCATTCATTCAGAAAAAATCAACTTGTGTTTCTTCAGGGTCTGGATACGACCTGCACCACATGCTAGTTTAAAATGACAAGTCAAAGATGAAAAGTCTTCAATATCAAGTTCTTAACAAAACATCAAATGTCCCAAAGAACTCGTATACCTTCTATGCTCTCAGGTACCTGTTTTTCAGCGTGTGGACAATATTTTGTGAATATAATATTCACATTCATTCATGTTTTTATTTTACAAGAGCTGGCCCTAGCACTCGTATCGTTGTATCACTCATACGGCGATATTGCATTAGTTAAAATATAAGGCGCATAAGCGCATCTTTTATATACTGAAGACATATATTCAAAATAACTTAGCATCTTGGAAATGTCTTAATGTTTTAATTAAAACAAAATGTAAGGACGAAAACCCCAGCTAGGTGTGTACTGTGTATGTCACTTTGAACGGATGTAGTGTACGCATAGGTCGTTGTTGTCAATAAACATCATGTTAGAAATGAGGCGGTCAGTTATGTAATGATCAGAGTCGGGAAATGCGTCATGCCATAATAGAATGTACACGTAGCTTGAGAGTTCATGTAAGCTGAGACGTGAGACTTGAGTTGAAGACGTGGAGGACGCAGAGGTTAAATAGCTAAATAGACGAGAGTTGAAAGGGTCAAAAACGGAAGAAGGCAGTGAGCGAAGTGGTGCACGTGGCTTCGGAGTAGTGGCACACGACACTCCTTTCCTCTGGAGCTGGACCTGAAGGAGGAGAGCTCTTCCTGAGGAGACGTTCCGTGTCTATGATTACATGGAAGACGGGACTGAGAGCGAGTTTTGAGAGTGCTTTACGAGAGTAGTTTGACGAACTCTATGACCATCAAGGATATTTTCACATCTTCTCCATGAAATTTTATGACCTCCTAGTTCAAGTGGAAAACACATGCTTCCCTTATTCCCTTTTTCCTCCTCTTATTCTTCGTTTACGCTTTTTCCATCTTATCAAAAAGCGAAAGAAGGAGAGACGGGAGCTGTTTAAATGAAACATTGCAGCTCAGATTTCATCCCTTGTTCCACATTACAACTACACGGTTTCTCCCTTTAGAAAACTCTGTTTCCGCCGCAAAGTAATTATTTGTTGGTTACTTTTTCTCCTTTTAAACTTGTTTTGCCGTTTAGGAATGCTGTTGTCACTAAAACAGAGGATGTTTTTCATTCACTTTCGCTTCTGACTTACGTCATTCTTATTTGAATTAAAGGTTACCAAGTCGGTTTCCTGCATTCAAATGTGTCATAACGTTTTTGTTTTTCCTTGTAACACTATGCGATATGATAATCCCGACCTATAAAAATTCCAAAGTGTAGAAATGTGTTTTCGGAAACGTGAAATTTTGATACATTTTAAAAATTAAAATTCAAGGTGATCCTTAGTAGTGCTACTGCAATATTTTGATTTAATCGTCTGCCTATCAAAATGTATTAAAATTCATTACATTCGTCTCTCATTGAATGGCTTTTGTGGTAAAAAGAAACTTCATGGATGTGTATGACATGAAGATTTACTCTGTCCTTTGTGCAGATGAATTCAAGGGATGTTCACAAGGTTATGTGAATAAGTACCTGTGTTGATCCAGAGAATGGCATGATGACAAAATGTTTGTATACATTATTACATCATGCATTATGCAGTGGATGAGAGAAGAAGAGTCTCTGGAAGCATTTAGTCATTTGTAAGATGTGGATTTTATATAGAAAACGCTTTGGTGATACTTTCGTTCTCCTGCCACGTCCTGTGCTGAGGCACAATCGCACAATGAATCCTTTGAGAAATGGAACATCGTCATCACTCATCACACGGGGAGAATGTAATTCACACCGTGACGAAGCACGTTGCTTTTTTAGGACCTGAACCTACGCTACATTTTAATAACTTATAGAGAAGAACCAACTTGCACCTTTCACTGTCCGAATGCACAGAGCGAATGTAATATAAATTGATTTACCCTTCCCCCTTAATGCATGTTCCTACAGTAAGTGCAATCTCATACATTGTGCATTAAAGGGTCAAGTGAACTCTCTGAGAGAGCTTTGTGCTGAAAGAAAAAGCAGATTTTGCACCAGGCTCAACCCATTTTGTACGGACATGTGTTCAACATGATGGTCTGAGATGACAACGACGAATAACGAATGTGTGTATACTACTATGTAATAATTTAGTCATTCAGATTTTCAGACAAACTTGCGACTCTGTGACTGTCGCGTCGTCGTCACCGTCCGAAGTTTAGCGGAAGCACGCAAGTGAAAAAACAGTCTGAAAAATGCAATGAAACGGTTCGTGGAATTTGTATGCTGCATTTTCCTCGATTGATATTCATCTTTTGCATGTCTGAAAGGATGCCACTGTAAAGCACTGGTTGCTGGTATTTTGGAGATTTTGGACACATTCAAACAAATTCAGTCCATATGTCCATGAAATTACATGTCCTGTCTGGTTCAAGTTGTTGTGTTATGCATGAAGGTGTTATCACGGAACAACATCGACAACGACGAAATTCTCATGATTGACTGACTGAGTTAAAATTTACGATTCACAATCTTGCAGACATCACTTCCTATTCCTATCCTTGAAGAGGGAAAGGAAAAAGAAACGACCGAATACATAAAACCCCCAGAATGATCTTTCTTAAAAAGAAAAAGTTTACAGGAATTTACAATTTTGTGAGAAAAGCAGCGAAGGTCGTCGTTTACAACAAGCTTTTTTTGCTCTAATCGTGTGAATGAGAACTTGATGTTTGTTGTATGAAAAAGTCCTCTTCAAATGCAAACAAAAAGTCAAAGTGGGGTATTGACTATTGACAAAACTTTATAGCTTTATACTTGCGAATTTTTGGGGAAATTTTGAAAAGCTGGTGCGCTGAGACGAGAGGGAAAAGTGGTAATAGCATTCATCAGAATGTTAAAACCGCACATAAAAGTAAAAATATTCGTGCATGTGTGCAGAGGAAAATGGGGTTTTCGAAACAACTTATTTACGGTCGTAAACGTACACCAAATGTGGACAATGGGAGTCAAAAATCCCAAAGACCTTTTTCTGCACAACAGGTACGTGACGGAACTATTCAAGTTGGTTGCACTTGGACTTCTGCGATTGAGAAATGAGCTCTAGGATTCCTCATTTTTGGACATTTAATGCCGTCCAGCCGAGCAAACTAGAACGGACATTGTGCAGAATAAATAGGTGTGACATAACTACTCTGACTTTAAGAAAGGCAGAAAGACCTTTAAGCTTGTCTCATTGACATTTTTTCGTTTGGTTTGCACAGACGAAAAAGAATAAATATACAGTGACACATCTGCACTCACCTCATGTGAAAAAGCTCTGTTGACCAGACGACTTGGACCCTTTTTTTCGTATGCATGTGGTGTGGTGTTTGTGGGTTTGCCTTTTCTCTCAATTTACGTCGACATGAGCGGACAGAGGCGTTAAAACATAACTTAAGGAGATGAAAATCACACTGGCTCATAAATGGAAGGCTTTTCTTGTCTACGCTTTTAATAGAGAGTACGTGTGAGAGAATCCGTGAGTACCGCGTCTCTCTTTACGTAACCAAATCTCTTCTGTATTATGTGCTCAAAACGAGCATTTTTGGATGAGATGAGACAAGGAGCATTTTACTTTCGCCGGTCAACTGGTTGAAAGCTTCTGAGATCTCCGCCTTGAGCAGAAGATGACGTTGACTCATTATATGGAACTCACAATTGACTTCAACGCAAACGTCTCTCGCTTTCGCTTCTTTGGGGTTGACCCTTAGGTCGTAAAGTAGATCTAATGTCTTGTAAGTATTGGTAAATTTTACGAGACGGTCACTATTTACAGTACTATTTCTCATGCTCTCACTATCCTGCTGCTCCTACTGATTTGTCTTTTCCCGTCCCTTATGCTTCAACCCTGCCGTCCAATCTCCACTGCGTTGTTAATATTTAGTTAAAAGTGGTTAATGCCCGACGTTCGTCAAGCAGCCGTCAGTTCAGTTTTCCATTTGGTGTTCGTAATGGTCCAAATCCCTGAAAACCTTTAAAAACTAAACACCTGTATAGTTCAACGTAAAACGCTTTGGTGAGTTTGGGGCGACTTGAAAAGTATGTTATTGTATACTACCTACCTACGCCTGAAGTAAAGTTAGGATTACCCTGAGAACATGTTCCAAGTCATGTTTGATTTAGAGGATTTTTGCCTACCTTTAAAGCCCTGGTTGGTTGTGCAGTCTTGTAAGTATCTCCAGAGATTTGAAAGGAAGATCATGATTCTTGTACGCAAGACTTGCATGGCATGAGCCCGACACAGTCAAGGTTGTCTTGTTGTTTGGGTTGCGGTCAGTTTCCGCTGTCGATGGGTTATCAAAGGCACATTCAACTGACCGTGCAACTTTTTCCTTGTGTGTGGTCAGCAACCAGTCACAACTTCTTTTGTCTACAAGCTCAATAAATGTCAGAGACGTTTTGCTTGCCTCACACTATGAGTGTCAGTAGGAATGAGCCGAAACCTTCACTTTTGGTCAGTTGAACTTGTCGGACGTTACTATATAACTTGCTTGATGCCTTGTGCTCTCCGACCTCAACGGAACAGGAACGCACAAAACATCTTGTCTTTTGTCAACTTGTGATCGTATCACTTTATATTTACCCGTTTTCTTTTATTGTCCCGTTTGCCTTTCCTTTCAAAATCACATTTCCTTACCAAGTCTGCTCATTTCATCCATCATGCGTTTCAATGGGTTTCTACAATAAAAAAGATAAACGAACCTGCGAAAAGGCTGAAGCCCCGCATCCAAATTACAAACATGCTTCTGTGAAACGCAGTAGCGATTCAACGACAGTCTTTTAGTCATTTGACACATTGTGAATGAATTACATAGGATAATGGAAAAGCAATAGTAGGATGACGATGATGATCATGAGCGGAACATTAATTCAACGGCACGTTTGATTGGAGGTTTGACATGGGATGTGTAGATTAATGCGTGTCGCACAGGAGAAGCAGAAGTTTGTCATGGACAATGCACCTCAGGTCTTCTTCTGAAAGATTGGAGTGATAAGACCAAGCCCTGCTGCTGCACGCGCTTTATCTTATTGGTTCATCGGCATTTCTGACACTTATCGTGGGACCACAATGAATGTGCACAGAGTCGCGGATACAAGGAAAGCGAAATATCACCGTGTCTCATCTTCAGCTTCTCTGATCGTACTGCTTTTCTTACAACTAGGAACAAGTGATAAAAGTGATAACAAAGTGTACCTGGATTTCAGACAAGGAAAGCGAAATATCACCGTGTCTCATCTTCAGCTTCTCTGATCGTACTGCTTTTCTTACAACTAGGAACAAGTGATAAAAGTGATAACAAAGTGTACCGGGATTTCAGACAGGATTTCAGGATGAATACAAGTTGTTGAACAAAATGCTGCGTAGCTTTAGTTGTCTTAAGTCCAATGTTTTGCTATTGTACTCGTGTGACACTCTTTCTCCGCATTATTCCTTGTTGCTTTGAGTTTGACCATTCTTGGTTTGTCTGACTACGTGCTTATAAATCCAGATTGATGCATTGTAGTAGTTGCTAATAGTCATATGTGTATAATTTCCCAGTTTACTTTTCCAAATCTCTGTTCGTCACAGATTTTCTTTGTCGCACTATACTTTGAATAACATCTTTCAATGTTTCAATACAGTTTCATCAACTTCACTACATTCGTTGAAAAAAATGATTTCCCTGATATTTTTGCATGCATGAAATAGAATTCTGTTAAACTGCTTCACTATGAAAGAAGTTACCCTCTAGCCATAAAATAGAAGTTGAAGGGTCGCTGATTGTAAGACTAGGAAAGTAATTAAGGTTCCGAACGCATTTTTCTTCTGAATGAATTTGGGCCAAATATCTTTTCTGACCATTGAAGAGAAGCGGAAAGGGTGCATTATTTATTGTAAAATGATGTCACTACTCACGTCTCACTGCTACCTGTGTGGAATGCCTCAATAAACAGAATACTATGTATAGCTATGACATCAGGGTGAAATTTTATATATGAACCTGACGTGAAACCTTTTGCCTACTCCTTATTTTTTCTTTAAAAAATACACATCACTTTGGCTTTGGACCTGGAGCCACAACGACCTGTGTTCCTTTTGATACTATAATAATAGGACGAAAGCCAATCTCGGAAACTTTGAAACCTCTGTCAAACAACGGACAGTTTCTATGTTATATAACCTGTATTTCTCCAGATTTCTTGGGAGCTTGGTAAAGAGTTGATACTCTGTACTTTTTGAGCAATATGGACAATGCACTATGCACATGCATGGGTTGATGATGATGGGCTTCTCTTCCTACTTCCCACATTATTGAGTCTTGTGTGTACAAACCAGACGAGCCTTGTAAAATATAAAGGAATGATGAAAAGAGAACTATAAGATTTTTTTCGGCAAGGAGCCAAGAGGTAAGGTTTTAAGGACTCCTTTCTTAACAAATGGGCAAAGGCAATGCAGGCAACAAACAGCAGAGGAGAAAGATAAAAATTGCTTCACGCTACACTACAAGTTGTTGAATAGTTGTTGAAAAGGGTTGCAAGTCTTAAGCCCTCGTGTTTCCTATGGGACACTTCTCTCATCATTCCTCCTCTACTACAAGGGTCCTCTGTCTTTCTCTCCTCCAGTATTCTGTGACAATTCTCTCCAGAAAAATAACAAGAGTAACAGACTCATCGGAATTTTTCGCGTTTCACTCGTCTCAAATGGACACAACACATTTTTTATTCTTATTGTCCTCCACTGCTTAGCTGGAGACTTGTACTCACTTGATTCGATTTCAAAGTCGAAAATCCACCCTGAAGCCCTTTTTGTCCTTTTTTTATTTTGTCCCTGCTTCATATTACTTTCAACTATTTAAAGCTCCATTCACCATATAACACATTATATGTAGTTACTACTTTACTACCTGAATGTATTTTGAAGAAAAATAATTTCATGATTTCATCTTCTCAACCTTTCAATATCTGTGAGATTATCAGTTTTTGACACAACCTATTTCTATACTTATAAAATGAGCATAAAACACATCTGTAAGAAATCTAAAAGTAGCAAGTAATATAGTAGATTATTGACGAAGGAACTTAGACGCTAGACTTTGGGATCGGTGATCATTCATCCTTAACCACTCTTTTTAGAACTTCTATAGTTGAAAACGAAGGATGCAATATTAATATATTAGAGCATTAGTAGAAAATGAATTCCCAGACCATCATAAAGTCAGGCATATCACCAATGATATAATATAATTATTTATTAATTACATTGTAAGAGGAGTAGTTTTAATATGGGCCCCAGTTCAGTTTAAAATGCTAAATTAAGTTAAAAAGGTATGTTAAAAATGATTGAGTCCAATCTATTTAAGCCGTGTGAAAAGGGAAAATATAATGCTTGTGGTAGTAGTACAAAAATTGAAAGGTTGGTCCTTTATCGGGAACGGAACGAAAGCAAGATCTAGTTCTTTAATAATACTTCCATTTTTGAGTAGAGATTTAAACAAAACGAAGAGAAGAAACAGTGGACAACAAGAGTTGGGAAATGAAGAACGGGCATAGTAGAGCGTGAACTGAGCTGGAAAGAAATGGTTTAGATGGAAAAAAGAGAGTAAAGGCAGCTGCGAACGTGTGTTAAGCAACATTGACCAGTCAGTCAGTCCTTAATTCATTGTGAGAGCGTGCCTTTGCTTTTACTTCCCGAGACGACGAGACTGACTTGATTCTTCACTTCTCACATTTTATATCGACTGGCTTGCCAGCTTCCTTTTTGTCAATGAGTGTCTTTAGCATTTGAAGAAGGAAAAAACGTCTAGGCAGTTGAACCAAAAAGTATTTCATACAAACGACGACTGAGGTTTTTGAAAGCTCAACTTTTAAAAAAATGAAAATGGAGAGCATTTCACACTACTTCTAACCTCATTCAAGCTCCAACCTGATTGAGCAATGGGGAGGAAGCTCTTTGTCTCCGAACAACTAAAGAGCCAAGTTGAGAACAAGGTGAGCACCGTGTTTAGCTAGAATTTTATGCAGGTGATGCTAGTGAGATTTGATCCAGTTCTTTTTAGTCTTTCATTCCCGTCGTCTCTCTCAGTCATGGAATGACGTAATTTCCACTGCCAAAAAGAAATGAAAGTTGAAGCCGACTCAGTGAACTTGGATGACACCATGGTCGACTTCACGATGACAAACGCCACGAGAAAATATTCTTGTAATGTAATCTCATCCAATTGCATTCAAGTTTGCTTTCCTGTCTGTATTAAACAACTTTGATTTCATCACTAAAATCTTTTAGTTTACACTCTCATGTTGAAATTCAAAAAATGTGACTTCATCCGAAAAATGTCTTATGCCCACGATTTTTTATAAACATTAAATACTAAGTTGACTTCATGAGAAATTCTTACCGTAGGCAAGTTGCATCATCCATAATTTTTTGTAAGTATATGAGTAAATGGTAAGCATTATAGTGATCAAGTGATCATGTCCTACAACATGTATTAAAAATGAATTTAATGTAACTAGAGTAAAGTATAGTATATATGTAGATATGTTAACAGTTTGTTAACACACTTACATGGCGTTTACTAAAATCTGTCGATATTCGTAGCTGCATGAAAACGGTTTTGTGCACTGCACTGCATAAACAACAACCATTATTTTGCTTTGGCACAGAAATCTGTTCATTGTGATATTGTGAATGTTCATAATGTCCATACTCCATAGAAACTGTAAAGTTGGAGGAGACATAATATTTCATAGTGGGATGTGGATGTGACATGAAATCTCTTGTGTCATGGCGTGGCACGCGACTCAGAATTCAACACATTTTCAGGAAGAAGTAAGAAAGGACGGTGTAAAGAAACATCTGCTACTCATTACACAATGGTGTCAGTGTCCCTCAAACATAAACTCAGATTAGACTTTCTATTCCACTAGCTCTCTTGTGCACAAGTCCATTTAAGACTTGAGTTATTTCCTTGAAACCACACTTTCAGTAGTACATCCAGTTTACGGCATTGCCTCCTGCTCTTACTGACCTGCTGAAATCCCATCCATTCCATTCTGTCCTTTTTTCATAATGAATATAGTATTATATTCCAACTTGAAAACATGGTGACTCGAATTTCGTTTCATGAAAACTCTGTAGCATGTATAAAATCATCAAATGTATCGGTTTCAAAGTTTAAAGACGCTCAATTCAGTGGGAGTGATATTATTGATGATCATGCCAAGAGTACCAATGCATTGGAAGTGTGTATCATAAAATGAAGTTAAAACGTAACTGTAAAATTTATTATAACTATAAATGTTCGTTCTAATATGAAAGGTTTGAAAGTGTGTTTGGCAACATTGATAAATAACTTCAAAAAATGGGTTGTGCGTGTTGGAGAGGAAAGTAAAATAGATTTTCGTACTTTTGAAATACGGAAGAAGGTTATTATTTTCTATGATCACAGTAACTAAACTTTGAGTTTATCACTAAACAACTTCATACTGAGTTGCTGACTTGTCAGTGAAAGAAAGCAGAGTTCAGTGTAAGACAAAACGAGAATGTTAGAACGATACTTCAACCCCCTCTTTAAGATTTGATCCCATTTTACCATAGTCGGCTTCATTAAAAGGACTCAGCTTTGGAAAATCCTTTCTCAATGAAATCATGGATATATGAAGATGATGATTATGCCCTACGTCACAGGATTTTCAACGCATAGACACGAGAACATTTAAACACTTGCTAATTTATAGGATAACAATCCGACGGGACTAGATTCTCACTTTACAAGCGTCTTTCCTACCAGTTCCGACAGTTGTCTGTTCAAAAAACGACGTTTCTCTATTGCCGTTTCTGACCTCGTAGTATACAGGAATTCATTGAACTCACGCGTTTCTTTTTATGTATTCCTTTCCTCATAGTGATAGGAATCAGTGCAAAAATGCGTCAACGCTGACCTAAAACTGCATGCAACTTGATCGAACATCGATTTCAGAAAATGATTGTCGTGCTTTATTCATTCGTTTGTCTCTGTTCCTCATTCCCATTCAAGGGCTGAGTATCAACGTATCCTCATGCAATTTAAAATTCGAATGCCGAAATCAATATGTATGAACCGGGTAAAATAAAAAAAAGTTAGTGAATTTGAATTTGATGACTTTGGTAGATGGTCTTCTCTAAAATGTTTCATTTTGCCAAACTCATTCCGTTAAGAGGAAATATGATGCACTAATAGGAACTGAACGGATGAACAAGTTTAATACTCGTAACAGCAATGGAAAATGAAGGTGAAGGTGTTGCTCGTTTTGAAGGCCAAAAACTTAAGATGTTTACTGGAATTGATGACGAGCATTTGAAAAAACACATTCATGCTTTTTAAACAAAGGCTTTATAAACGTTTGAGATGAGTTAATGA